>QEOT01008799.1:266389-301801 GCA_003123785.1 Pterocarya stenoptera | reverse complement strand
GGGGGGGGGGGGGGGGGGGGAGCATACTCCCAAACCCAAGGCCTTTACCACTTGCATGCTTCTTTCTTTCCTAGTTCGCTGTAAATAGGTATATTTTTCTTGTATACTACCTGTGTGCTTGGGCTTTGCCTAATTATGAGGATTAATAAATTTTTCTTACTTATCCAAAAAGAATATATCAGCAGGGTGTGAAAGAACATTCACCCCATCCATGGCTCAAACCAGTAAACCATACTAAAATACCGTTCACGAAATGTAAATTGGTTTTAGAAATTGCAAATTCTCTTTTGCAATGACAAACACTTGAGTAGACAATAAGAACATGCATGGGCAAAGAAATATCTCACCTCAAAGTTGCATCCATTATCTGTTTGGGTATGCTGAAAAAAAACGTTTGGTGAAACGTGCACTGACCATGTTTCTAGTTTTTACAAGGGTGGGTTCCAATGACCATTGGAAATGGAAAGGCAGTGTCAGAATTTGGTTTCGAAGGTTGGGGGTGTTTGGAGAGGGATTTCAAAATGAGAAAAATTAACCACAAAGAATCAAAAGTACCGGAATGCACTTGTTTTAAACCACTTTTACTGTAGATAAAATTCCCAAATCATTGGATGGCTAGAATATATTATGTAGTTCAAAACAACTTAAGATAGTTTAGGACCATCCTGATATTGAAGTGGGGAAAAAAGAAAGCCTCGGTATAATCACATAAAGTTGGGACCTTCATTCAACAACAATACTGATATACAACTTACTTTCAGTGCTAATGAAAATAAGAAGAATCAAGAACTCAAAAAGGACAACTAGAGAACCCAACTATTTGGCTTCTTTTACAAAACAAGCAACTAAAAATGGAAAATTGAACACAATCTGAAACTGAAATCATAAACATTAGAAGAAAGTGTTTGGGATCAGGGAATTGGAGTTGAATGGAGTAATTCCAAAGGCAAATTGGTTGCTACCAAAAGTAGCATCGAAGTTATTAAAACGTCCCAACTTTCATATCTAAAAGCAATTTTTGCCAAAAATAAAATAAAAATACACACTCACCTGCATACATTCGAACAGTCTCCACCCTTGCCACCTCCTTGGCCAATGCCGGCAGCTCTTCCCCCAAAATCTGCTCCGCCCCCTCGTTTCCCTCTCCTGCTCTTCCATCTACACTCAAGTTTCAGTTTTTTTCTCAATCACAAATCTTAACGAATTCCTCAAAAGCAATCACTCAGCAGCACATACACTCGCAAAAATCAATATATACGCATACAGAAATTTGCATCTGTAGAAATGAATCCGTGCATATGTACATATACATGTTTACTCACCATAACTCTTTATATATTAAGTTAGTAATTCATTCAACGAAAATTCTCTAATTAAGAGAAATTACATTTGGGTTTGCGTGAGTATAAGTATACATTTACATAATTCGAATATGAGCATTGTTCAGAAAACATGTGTGTGTGTACAAAAATATATGATCATGCATTCATGCAAAGGAATCGAATAGAACCTGAAATCGAGCCATGGGAGCGAGTGGAGGAACCGAGAGCGATCAATTTGGCATTGATGTCGTTTAAAAAACGGTCGAATCGGTCGGAAAACGCAGCGTATGCAACAAGACTCGCTCCTAGCCTCCGGTTGATGTCGGTTAAAGTCCGATCCAAATCGGAGCACTGAGTGTGGAGCTCCGAGACGAGACGCGGAGCATCGTTGAGATTCTCCTTGGTGCCAAACTTATCGTCGAGGAAAGAGAGCACAGAGGAGGAGAGGTCCGAGGCTGGCGGGAGAGTCTGGACCGAGTAGTCCATGGTCTAAAGCCCTTTGGGGATCTGGTGCGGGTCGGAATTTTCAAAGCTATGAATGATGGCAATTTGCGGTTAATCCTAGATATAGTATGTGCGTAAGTTTTACGTATTTTTTAAACAAAAAATCTCCGCGATCTTTTACTATTTATATAATCTCTACACATCATTTTTTTTTAAATTTTTTTTATCAAATATTTATTCTATGAATAATGAATTAAAAATTAAAAAAAATTTTAAAAAAAAATCTCAAATTTTTTTAAATATATTAAAAAATTTTAAAATTTAAAAAAATATAGAATATAGAATGTGGTGGAGATTGTGTAGTAAAATTCTTTTTTAAAAGAATAACAATATCTTTATTAAAAAATATTTTTTTACTTGAATCTTTTATTTTTTTATTTATTTTAAATAGAGAATGCAAAATTTACACTTCTTAAAATTATATAAATTATTTCTCTTATCAAAATACGGGTTAGTTCTTTCTATCGTAATAATATGTAATTAAAGAAGTTACTTATACTAAGTAGATTATTTAATAATTATTATTGAGAGACTTGATAAATTTATAGTGCACTATTTTTCGATTTTCTATCGTACGAACGGTAGAGAGGCACTTTTTCTCACATTTTCATAAATGATACAATATTTTACTCAAGAGGTTTATTTGGAAAATGAATGATAATGTCGAGGTGAGGAGTTCTAATTGGGGATGTCTCGAAGGGCAAAGATGGTCTCTTTCTGAAACCAAAAGTTATATCACAGAAGGGGGTCTGAACTAGAGTAACAAGCAACTCCAAATCAGAACCTTATTTCGTCAATGGAAAGGTGGTGTTATTTGTTTGCAGGATGTAAGAGAGAATAACTTGTATTATGCATGAATCATATTTTACTTATATAGGCATTAACAGAGGAAGGAGAACAGAGTTTTACAGTTTCTCTACTAGCTATACAAGAAAGAAAAATGGAAACTATATAGTTGGTAAATATAAATACCTATAGACGTGCTCTTTACATCAGTGCTAGAATAATGCACTGCCACAAAGAGAGATCTTAGCAGCTTTTCATGGGGACAGAGCTTGCTCCAGGTGGGATTGGCCCAACATAGAGCTTGCTTCAGTTTGGCGTGAACTTGGTGCTGCACAAAGATTTTGTGAAAATGTCAGCAACTTGATCCTGGCCTGAAACATGCGCAAGTTTGATAACGCCACGAGCAACTTGTTCACAAAAAAATTGAACATCTATTTCAATCTACTTTGTCTGATGGTGGAATATTGGGTTCTTAGCAATATTGAGAGCACTCTTATTATCACAGTGAAGAGTAGGACACGATACTGAGTAGCCAAGATTCTCGAGCAAGTGCATATACCACATAAGCTCTTGTTGTGGTTGAGGCGAGGGCTTGATATTCAGCTTCAACGATGGATCAAGATAACGTAGATTGATTGTTTGCCCCCCAAGATAGTAGATTTCACCCATAAAAATTGCAAAACCAGTGGTCATTAATCTACAATCATCATGAGAGCATGTCCAATTCATATCGCCGAAACTAGTGATAGCTGATATACGGCTTTTGACCAAATGGAGACCAAGATTGAGAGTGCCCTTCAAATACCGAAAAATCCTTTTTACAACTATCAGATGTGGTTCACAAGGAGTTTGCATGAACTGGCAAACATTTGGCGATACAGCGTAGGTAATATCGAGCCTAGTTAACGTGAAGTACTAAAGAGAGCCAACCATTTGGCGATACAGAGTTGGATCTGTGAGAGAAACACCATCAATTGCAGAGAGTTGGACGCCAAATGCTAGAGGAGTGGAGACATGCTTTGCTCCATCAAGACCAATTTATGAAGCAACCATGCCCAATATGCTTGTTTGATCCATATAAAGTCGTGTGAAGGTAACAGACATAATTAGGATGTATAGGATCCTCAAAGCTAGGTGGTTGAGTGAGAAAAACTTGTTCTTTTAAATCACCATGTAAGAAGGCGTTGCTCACATCAAGTTGCTTTAACGTTCAATCTTGAGAACGTGCCAACGTTAAAATTAGACGAATAGTAGCATCCTTTACAACATGACTAAAAGTCTCGTCAAAATTAGGTCCCAGGAGTTGAGTGAAGCCTCGTGCAACAAGACAGACTTTATAGCATTCGATAGAACCATCGGCCTGTGTCTTGATCTTGAAGACCCATTTGATACTCACCAAGTTCATGTCCATGTTTTTGGGAACTAAAGTCCATGTATGGTTGGCATTGAAGGCATCAAATTCAATTTCACAGCCTGCTTCCAAAGGGGATTCTTGAGGGCCTATTTATATGTTTTAGGCTCCATGGGTTGGGCAGCTAAGTCAACCACAAAACACATGGGAAGAGGATGGTGAGCAGATAAAAAAATTTAAAAAAAAAGATCCTTTGGCCTCCCTTTACCATCCTGATTTCTTGTAACCATTGGGTGGGTGCGAGTTGGGCTTGGATTTTTAATGGCTCGAGGGGATGAAGGTGCAAAATCTGGGTGATGCTTAGCTTGAACCACAGTGGGTTGTTCTTCTGAACTTGGGTTGACCAAAACAGAATGGGCCAGATTAGGAGTGGACTGAACGGAGGCATTTTGAAGCCTTGTAGGTAGACTTCAAACTTGAAAGAATTTGAAAGAGCCCTTAGACATGTCTTTTTAGTAGAGAAAGGAAAATTGTTCTCATAAAAAAGGACATTTCAGAGATGTACACATGGCCTGAGTACATATTCATGCAACAATATCCTTTGTGATGTGGTGAGTAGTCGAGAAAAACACATCAAATTAATTTAAAATCAAGTTTAGAATGTCTAAAAGGTGTTAAGTATGGGTAACACATAGAACCAAATCCGGAGAGTGATGCAAGATGGTGGAGAATGAGAAAAAGAGCTCATATGGGGGCTTGCCATGAAAAATGGGAGTGGGTATCCGATTTATAAGAAAAACAATGGTAGTGAAGGTAGCAACCCAAAATTTAGAAGGGAGAGAGGAGTGAGCTAGTAAAGTGAGGTTAGTCTCCACAATATGACAATGCTGCTTTTAGCTAAACTATTTTGTTCAAGAGTGTCGGGACAAGATAATTGATGGAGGAACCCATTGGAAGCAAAATAGTGTTTAATGAGTGATTTACAAACTCACCACCCCCCGTCACTTTGAACAATTGAACAATTTTCACATGAGTTTGAAATCGGGTTTCCAACATTTTGAAAAATGAAGGGAGTGTATGAATGACATTAGATTTGAATGTTATGGGAAATTGCCACATATATCAAGAATATTCATCAATACAACTAAATAAAATCAAAAACCTTTATAGAAGGGGATTGTAGCAAGTCCCCACACATCCATATGAAGAGTATGAAGGAAATTTTGAGAATGAGCAGAACAAGATGCAAACCAGAATTTCTTAGATTTTTCAAAGGTGTAACTTTCACATAAACCAACACTTTTATTTAAAGTAGGCAAACAAGTGAGCAAAAGTTTAAGAAGTCTGGAATTGGGGTGGGCCAAACTTGCATGCCATATGGTGCTAGAAACCTTTGTAGCTTGAAATGCAACAAGAGAGAAAGATGATGGGTTGGCATTTAAAGGGTATAAACCATCTTCAACCCAACCTTTAAACATCACCCGATTCGTCTTCGGGTCCTTTATAAGAAATTTCCATGGATAGAACACAAAGAAACAATTGTGATTAGATGTAAATTGAAAAATCGAGAGAAGTTTCTTCTTAATACCAGAAACAATAAGAGCATTATTGATAGTGAGAGATTTATGTGAGACTTCAAAATTACCAACATAAATGGGAAGACCAAAGCCATAACCAACCATGACAAAATCGGTTCCAATGTAAGGTAATATATACCTTTAGCATCAGTAGTGGTAGGAACCATATGTTGGTTAGCTCCAGTATCCGGATACCAAGTATCATCCGTGATATCTTCAATTTGAACAACAAGGAAGTCTTGATAGCTCTCGGCTTCTTCATTAGGTGCACAATAGTTGTTAGCTTTGTGGTTTGGACCATCATAGCGGAAACATGTAATACGACCAGTACGCACATGTGCTGGATGTATTTTGTTGAGTGCGGCCAGTATTTGTTTGACCTTGAGATTGTCCACTAGCATGTATTGATTTAGATTCTAAGTATGTTGATGGTGACTACGAGCAGGTTAGTTTCCATTGTTACGATTTGTGGAAGGAACATCACGGTTTGAATAGAAAGCCACAACTAAAGAAGAATCTTGACCAATGGAGATCTGAAGTTCAAAATCACGTGACTTGTAGATGACTGCATCAAGTGAAGGAAAGTTATCTCGAGCATTGATAGCAGAAACCATGGGATCAAACTCAAAGCCCAAACCTTTTAGTAAAAAAATGATAAAACTGTTATCGTCCATCGATTTTCCAGCACCACAGAGAGCAAGAGCCAAAGATTTGGCTTTGTAAAGGTAATCTTCCATTGAAGTACTACCTTTGGTGAGGGATTGCGTTCACCTTTTATATGTTGAACCCGATCTTGAGTATGTTGACCATACAACATTTCCAACACATCACAAGCTTCATGGGAGGTCTCACTATTGATCAATTGGGAAATGGGAGCATTGGACATCAAGTTGTTGATCCAACTAAAGGTAAGTTGATCAATACATAACCATTTTACAACAGCTGAGTTGACAGTTAAAACAGCATTAATCCAGGTGGATAGGGGAGTTCATTTGTGGCAAAGTTGAGAAGCTCATGACCACGTAAAATGGTAACAACCTAGACTTTCCAGAGTAGATAATTGGTGGAGGCTAATTTAATGGAGGTGTCAGGTAGGTTGGTTTTGGAAGTGAATAGATCAAGGGAAGTAAGCTTTTCCACAGGAGGGATAGAGGTGAAGAAGGATACGAAAGAAATTTAAATGAAGATCCTCTTAGGGCTCTTGATGCCATGTTAAAGGGAATAGTCTACGTTATGCATGACTCATATTTTACTTATATAGGCATTTACAGTTGGCGTATTAGCTATACAAGAAAAAAAATGGAAACTATACAACTGGTACGACAAACGTGTTGATTGTTGACTATTGACTGGTCATACTTACCATATAAAAGGGCATTTGGTGGTGTTTTAGTTATGTACGAAAAAAGTGTGGTTGAGAGATTAGAGGGATGTGTGAGAAAATTCTTTGTGGCATGCTCATTTCAGAATACAGAAGAGGAATTAGAGTGGGAATTTTTCATTTTATATGGCCCTAATATAGATTCGGACAATAGATTATTGTTGGAAGAGTTAGTAGTAGGTGTGGGAAGTGGGGCCCAGGGCCCCTCCCCATTCGTCCTACACTCGCCTAGGTAGGGTGAGAGATCTGAGCCTCAAATGCGAGGGGGGGTGGCCCTGCCAGAATCTACAGCCCCCAACGGAGGCGGGAGATGGAGGGGACCCAGTCCCGCACCCCCTATATATATAATTATATATATATATATATAAACCCCACTTCGCTTTGTCTATGGGGTTTTTTTTTTTTTTTTTTTAGAATGCCTGTTTGGTCTTTAGTGTTCACATGTTATATCTACATTTTTTTTTAGTTGTAAAAAATATTAAAATTAAAAAACTATGAAAGTTTTTGAATTTTCTTATCAAAGAATGATCATCTGTAGCCATTATCTATACTATATAGAACTCAAAGGTATCTATTTTATTGATACCAAAATAGATACCTTTGAGTTCTAGTACTGCCATCTTTATATATATTTCTTAACAAATAAAGTCAATAAACCTAGGTAAGATTTCTTTAAGAAGTTGTAGAATGCATCTTGTTTTTAGACCATTAATATAATTAATCCACTAGATGCATATATAGTCAATTACCAACGAGTTTAATAATATGATGTCTATTTTGATTGTGCATGCTTATTTTATAAAACAAATTATAATAATGAAAATGTTAGTGGCATGTTTGGATTATTGATCCCTATGTGTTTATTGTTGATTGTTGATGTTTTGATTGTTGTTGACAATAATTTTGTCAGATTAAACACTAAAATACAACCTTACTAGATTTTATGACGATAAAAATAGCAAATAGTTCGAAGATTAAAAAACTCGGTTTTTCCCCCTTACTTCTTTCTTCCCCAGCCTGATTCTCTCTATATCTTTGTCCATTCTCTCGAGGTTTCTACTGGTCGTGCCATCGCCACTGAGGGAATCCTGTGAGTCTCTCAATCATCTGTCTCTCTTCTCTCTCTCTTCCAATCACACCCTTCTTAACTAATCCAAGCCATGGCGTGAAGGTCCGGGGCTCGAAGGCCATGGTAATGGGTCTCGATGATATTCAAAGGCCATATCTACAATGCCATGGCAAATCACCATGCCGGTGGGTCTGAAGACTCCAAGGTTAGAGACCAAAGGTTCTCGAAAACTATGTCATGGATCTTGAGGCTTTAACTCAACTTAGATGATTTAATCAGCTTTAAACATCATGATCCTGTCTCCAATCTCGTCTATCTCCTGCAATGTGGGTTTCCAGTTGCAGACCTAGCCATGGCTCTTGAGTTTTTGTTTTACAATATTTTTTTAGATAAATGTTATTCTTTTGGTTTTCCTTTTTATAGGACTAATGGAGTTGAGGGAAATTGGGGTATTAATGAGTTAAAATCTCTCTGTGGTTTCTCTTAAAGAATAAAGAAATTTTCTTTCTTGAGATGAGAGATGATTGAGATATAGATGGAGAATGTTAGGTTGAAACTTTTGTGGTTGAAACCCATAACCTAAAATGGTCAAGAACAAGCTTGCTAGCACTATGGAGAACCTAAAGGTAAAACAAAAATTCAAATTTTCTCTTTAATTTCCTTTATAGATCATGCAATCTTGTCTTTGAAAATTCTGGCTAAACTGAATTTAAATTTGATCTATGCATGCTTAAATTTCTATGGGGATTTATTGATTTTTTAAATGATACCTTGTGTGTGTAAGAAACAGGGATTCCTCTTTTCCTTTTCCTAGAGTGCGAGATGGCATACAAATTGGATTGTGATACTAAGATTGATTTTTATCTATGTTTGATTGAAATAGATTTTCTTATTTTTAGGCATTCCTGCTTCCTTTTGCATTGAAAATGGGTTTTGCCTATCAACTCACCTCCTGTAAGTCCTTCTCTAGCTTATTTTGGTTTTTCTTTGTAATGTAATTGCTGGTTCTAAGTGCTTGGTTTTGCTCAAGTTGGTAGAACTTGAAGTGAGTTGCTGATAATTAATCCTTATTGTAAAGCTTAAGTTTTTGTGAAGTTTATTAATCCAATGGAAGGGTTATTTGTGGGGAGAAGTGGAGGATTCAGAAGCTCCCAATGAGGCTCCCAATGTAAGTACCTTAATAGAGAGAAGTGTTCCTTCTAGAAAGGATGTGTAGTGCGTCCTATAATGTCTAAGATTATAAGAACCTATCTTGCTTTAGTTGGAATATGTTATTTAATGTGGCACTTCTTGTTAAAGTCTGGGTGTTTCTTCTTGTTGTATCAACTATATGCGTATATATAGTTAATACAATGTGAATGCTCACTATCAATTTATAGAAACCCTATAGCAGAATGCTGCTAGAGTGTAAGAACATTGACAACTAGGAAAAGATAATATGTTTTCATCTTTTATGGTGCCGGCGTTACATTTGGAGGTATGGTTATTCCCCCTTTTTTCACTAGCTTTTAAGTAGATTGATTAAATAAGTAGTTTTAGTTATTTTCTCTTTAAGTTGCTTATAAGAAGACCAAGCTAATAGATGCCTTACATTGTTCTATTACAAAGATATAATGGGTTTCAAGGAGCCATGATTGGCAAGGGCTTCTATGTTATATAAGCTAGGATTTTGGTAATATTTTGATGGTTATTACGATGTACATAGCAACCAGATGGTTTCATGCAAGTGGCAGGTGAAGCATGGACAAGAATTGGTATATGAGTCTCTTCTCCTATATATACACAGTATGTTTGCGTTATAGAACAATCTTATACGTACTTGCACCTTTTGACATACAATATATGATATAATGCTGGATATTTGTAATGCATGTAGTGGTTGAGTGGTAGGGGATTTGACATGGTTAAATAAAAGAAGTTAGGACATATCTCTTCACCAATTAGAAACTATTGGCATACAGCAACAATCAATAACCATCCTTAGGCATACTTTATTTGTCAGGAAGCAAATTATCTCCTTATTAGTCAAAATCATATTGTTGTAGTTAAACATGGGAAAATCACTTAATCTTTAATGATATGTTGAGGAAAGGTTGTGAGTGATGCATGACTTCACTGACAAAGTAAGTGTTTGTTAGTGAAGTTGATTTTAAAAACAATTATGTAATTATAAAGTGATAAAGTCTAAAGGTTCAATTAATGTTAGATCCCCTGGTTTATGAAGGTCATGAGGTAGAGTGATAAAGTGAAAATTATGGACTTATAAGGTTTGTTCTTTTTGTAGTTAGTTATCACACTAGGGATGGATGGATCAAAAGCCATGGGAACTTGTTGATGGGAACTATTCTATGAAAAAATCAACCATAACTATGCATCAACCTATGTCTGTCTACTTGTAAGATATATGTGTGTATATATATATATAGTGAAAAGCATATATATGTTATGTTGAAGATCTTGGATCTGGAGTGGAAATTTATTGGCGTATGTGAAATGGATGTATTCCCTAACATCCACTTAATGTATTTCCAAATTGTTCAAAAACTTGATAGCTAAGTGTGTTAAAGTGTATTCTTGGATGTGGAATGGGTTCATTTCTTATAATGATGTGCTTGATATTTTAGTATTATGTGAATATTTTTAGTATCAGAAAGTGAATCATCTGCTATGTATGTATATTATATGGATATCCATATCATCTATGAAACAAATCTTCTTACTATCGTAGGGATATTGTAGTATTGGACATCTTGGCTAGCTGTTATTTGTATTCAAATAATTCTTATACAAACTTCTAAGCTAAATTATAAGTGATGATTTATGAAAACATCAGCTGGCTGCAAAGATCAGAGAATTTTCATCCAAATATTGAGGGGAAGAACTTGTGGGAAAATGATCAGAACTAACTATTTTCTACCATCGAACCTTGTTAAAAATAATGCTTTTTTCTAACAAGTATTATTACTAACGGCAGTAAGGGGTATTTCTTGCGACTTCAATCCATGAAAAATAGCACTAACAAAAAATTAATTAGGCATTATTGGGAACTGGCTATTGTGGGAAAAGAAAATACTGATCAGTAAAATCGCCAATGCCATGTGGTTGTAGAAGGGTTGTTCCCACCATACATCTTGGTGGAAAAAGAAATCCACCCACCATATTGGTTTAATGCCCTATAATCCAAGCACATACGCCAACTTCCATCCGCTTTATGGACCAATAATACGAGTAAAGAAAAAATGTTGATGCTAGGTCTCACTACTCCTATTTCTAACAATGATATATACATTTTCTTCGATTTCATTCTTTTGGTAGTGTGGGTAACAATATGGCCTAACATTTACAGGCTGAGTACCTTCCTTACATGTAACCTTATGGTCTTATACACGTGCAGGAGGTAGCCCTTTTGGAACTTCAAAGACCCCCTTAAACTTAGATAGGATTTTCTACATTCCCTCCCCACTCAATCTGTTACTCACCCTGCTTCCCAACCAGAATTGGCAAAAATAGTGCCTTTCCCCTATTGACATAAGTAATCATAGACTTATTACTTCCCCCAATCGTGAGCTCATTTAAACTCAATCCTACCAATTCTACCCTCTTTCCCCCATACACAAATTTCATGGTTGTTTAAAATCTCAAACTATTGTCCCCAATGTTTCCAACCATTTAATACCCAAAATTACATCACACCCCCTAAAGGGTAATATAAAGAAGGAATGGTCAAATTGAATACTTTGTATCTTCATTTTAACTATGTTGCAGTAACCCATACTTCAAAGAATCTGGCCATTTGCAACTTTAACTGTAATTTTCTGAGACTCATCAATCAGCAATCTGTTGTTCTTGGCAATGGACAGGTCTAAAAAATTGTGCGTGCTTCCTGAGCCGATCAAAATCACCACTTCCTCATTCCCCACCTTGCCAACTAATCTCATAATTCCAAAACTGGGTGTACCCATTATTACATTAAGAGAAATCTCAGGTTCCACAACCTCTACCTGAAGTGGTAAATCCCTTTCATAGTTCAGCATTGGTGCTACTTTTCCTTCTCCTTCAGAGTCATCAATGTCTTCTTGGGCTTGTAAAAGATAATTTTTAGGGGTTTTACACATGTGAGCCGGGTTTCACTTTTCCTCACAATGATAACAAAGACCCTTTCTACATTTCTCATCCATTGTAACCGATGAAACTTTTTTGGTATAGGAGTTGAATTTATGGTTTTTAGTATTCCCTTCTCCCACATGGCTCTCTACATTAGAAAATGTACCCCCCAACCCAGCTCCCTTTTCCATGTGTAATTTCAAGTGTTAGTCAAATACTCTTCTTGAATCTGAGCTAAACCAAAAGCAACATTTAAGTTAATGGGGCTAAACATCCGAATTGGTAACTTGACTTCATCATTTAAACGCTTAGAAAGCAACTTAACTTGTGGTGTTTCGAGAGTCACCGTAGTTTGTTGGAGAGTGTCTTGAATTGAGCCTTGTAACTTGCTATTGTTGAGGTTTGCTTAAGACGAGTGAGTGTCTACATGGGATCGTCATATGACGTTAGTCTGAAGCAAATGAACATAGCAGGAGTAACTCCCAATTGTGAAAATGGCCTATGTCTAAGACATCTTGGTACCACACAAGAGCCTCATCTTTCATGTGATAGGAGGCCATTAACAAATGTTGTTGATGATTTGTTTGGTGAAATTAAAAAAACTAAGAAGCCTTGAATATCCACCCCAATGGATTGTCCCCATCAAAATGAGGAAAGTGATCCCTCTCTAATTAGGGCCCTTTTGATGATTCTGATCTGTCATTTGTGACTTGTAAGTATCTATTACCCATTGTTTGCTAGTTAGCCACCAACGTGTGGACAATATCAGTGAGTTACTCCATTTTCTCCTCCAGATCATCCACCTGTTTATGAAGACCTTCTTGTTGTTTTCTACAACGAGCACCCTCCGCCATTGAGGACCGTTGGCTCTAATACCAGTTGTAATGAAAAATTTTATGAAGGATTACAAGAAAACATAGGATATTACTGGAATGAAAAGCTACTCATATGCATTCAAAACTGATAGAGGATTGTTCAAGGCAACCCTAACTTCCAAATACAAACCCAAAAAATCAGAATAATTCAAGATAAGATTCCCTCTGTTACATTCTTCCTTATATATGCAGGACACCTCCCACGTTCCCCCCAGTAATGGATTCTAGATTTGTTAACATCACCTACACAGACCCAAGATAAAATAACAGTAGTAAAACGCACTAAAAAAATGACATTTGGTATGACCCACTAAAAACAACATACCCATAATAAAAAAATGACATTGCTCAATGTATTATTTAAAGAATGACAGGACCCGCAGACTTAACGAAACACCTTATTTTCCCCTGGCCAAAATGCTACACTCCTTTGAACCCTACAACGGCATCATTTCGAGATCTGAGCCTTTTCTTCTACTTCACTTCGTAAACTGCATTCCCAGATTACTTCTCACTTCAATTTTGTCTCCGCTCCCCTAATTTCAACTAGGGTTCTCAACACTCTTAGTAATGATGAGTCCAGTTACGTACATACATGTATTTTGGATTATTTAGTATTTTGGGTTCTTACAGTACTACTCTCTCCCTTGCTCCATGATTGAACTAACTTTTACAATGATTATTTTCAATGATGTAGATTTAATGCATGGTCTTGCTGCATTATTTGGTTAATTCTATTATGGTTTCTTTCCTGCAGGAATAATTCCATGTTGATGATCTTTTTGGGAATCTCAACAGTTCTGTTTATGTTTTGAATTCCATTAATTACAGTATGTTTGCTAGCTAATAGCTCTTTCTTTTGGTTTTTTTTTTTTTTGGTTTTCATCCAAAACTTGTATATTAGTCTATATCGTACTGGATGGAAGGATTGATACAGAGAAAGAATCAAATTTATAACTATTGTTTAATTTCTTGGGTATTTATCATGTATTGATTGGGCAAATATATGTAATGGGATTTTTTGGATTATTGACTATTTTTCTGCTAGTTTTATATATTTCTTGAATTGAATATTACATGACAGTTCCAAGTGATTCTATTGCTTCTGATTTTTGCGCTTATAATCGGTCTTTCATTAGCTGCACTAGATCCTCTGATGGACCACCACAATCTATATATGCCATTAGATCACTGCTGAGATGATGACGATGGGAGAGAATAGAGGGGTGAGGGATCTGTGTCGTACCCAAGTCCTACTAGGAAAATTTATGTTATTAATTAATTTAAACTAAATTCTTCTCTATGTATTTTAATATATATGGGTCTTGATTAATACGATTTTAAAATGTAAGTTTTTCTATATTTAAATGAGATTTAGAAAAGAAAAAGGGGAATAAGGGTATATTTCTATTTTACATTGTGTAATATTAAGTTTCTCTTTTAATCCTAACCATTGGTTTGGTAGGTAGGGAAAATATCTTTCTCTTGTTTAATCCCAACCGTCCGTCCCTTTTGATCCAGGCCCCATCGAGAAAGCCCTTTGTTCATACGAAAGGCCTTTGTTTCAGTTTCCTCTACCCATGTTTTCATCCTTTCCTTTCTCCAGCCGATTCCTTCATTTCCAAACAGTAAAATGCAACCAAAATTTCTTCAAGAATGAAGATTAGGCAGGTAAGCTTCTCTGATTCTAGTTTCTGATGTTGGGGAGTTCGAATCTATGGATTCTAACCTAGAATTTTTGTCACACTTCTAGTGAAGAATAAGGAGAATCGGGATTTGAAGAGGACATTCGAGGGATTTGAGTGCCCTAGGGTGCTTAAGGGGATGCATTATGTCGTTGGGGCCAGACTACGGGTCTTGTTTGATATGGGTTTATTTCATTTAAGTAGTTGGGTCATTTTAGTATTAGCATTCGGCCCATTTGCAGTAGTTGGTTAAGGCCATGAGGCCCAGTTATCCTTTGTTATCTTTACTGTTTCTTGTATAAGGTAGTGTCATTTTAGCTTTAGTTTTCTAGAAGAAAAATAATTTGTTACATCTGCTCTGTTCAGACCTATTTGGCTAATATGTCTTGCACCTTTGCCAATATGTGAAATCTTATGAAAAGTTTGTTATTCCTTTCTTGCATTCTCTCTTTCTTCTCTACTCTATCCATGGAGGTTCTCAACCTCTAAGTGAGCCATTTATCATTTACAGACCACCATTATTAAAGAAAAATTCATACACTGAGAACTATAGTATTACAATTGGTATCAAAGAATGATCCAAGTGACCATCACTCTTATCATCTTCAACCATGGCAGAAGGTACCCATCTCAACCAGGATGGCCTCACGTCCTTGAAGAAATCTACTGATTCCTAGTTGAAAAATCTATAAACTGAAATGTTAGCTTTGAAAGGCAATCCAATTCTATAATGTAATAACTAGTAACCATTACCTTGGAGCTACAAAAAAAGAAATAATGTGCAGTAAAGGGAGGACAGTACCTCGGGAAATTAGCAACAAAGGTTTCAGCTGCAGGAACTGGAGTTGAAACTACAACCTCGACAGGTAAGGATTGATTTTCCTTACTTTCATGAGGATGACCCGAATGGTTGGTTGTATAAAAACAATTACTATTTTACATACTACAACACATTGCCTCACCACAAGCTAAGGTTGGCTTCATTCCATATGGAAGGGCCAGTACTTGTGTGGTTCCAAGATTTAAAAGAATCTGGGAACATTCAAGATTGGGAGGGGTTTACTAAGGCCTTATTGGTTAGATTTGGACCGTCTTCCTATGATGATCCAATGGAATCTTACTAGACTCAAGCAAACTGGTTCGGTGGAGGATTATAGTTTTGAGGGGCTATCCAATAGACTAAAGGGGCTATCTGAGAACTATAAACTGAGTTGTTTTCTCAGTGGTTTGAGGGAGGAGATCAGGTTGCCAATCTGTATGTTCAGTCCTAAGAACTTGTTAACAGCTTACAGTTTAGCAAGAAGTCAGGAAGAAAATGTTGGGTTGGCTAAAAATGGTGTTAAAGGTCTCGGCTATAACCATGACCCTGGAATCTTAAAAACCCCACATATCTCTAACCCCAATTTCCACAACCACCAAAGTAACCAACAAAAAACCATTGTCCCAGTTCACAAAATCAAGCCACAACAAATGAAAGACCGTAGAGATAAATGTATTTGTTACTATTATGATTCCAAGTGAAATCCTAGCCATAAGTGCCAGTAACCCAAGTTGTTCCTCATAGAAGAGATTGAGGATGACCCTAGTGACTCTTCGAAGGTGGAGGAAGTAATGGATGGGGGAGAGATGCTGGGTTTTGTTACAAATTCAGCTCAATCAGAAATATCTTTGCATGATTTGATTGGCTCAATAAACTCTAGAACTATGAGGGTCAAGGGTAGAATTAAGGATCAAGAAGTGGTCATTTTAATAGATTTGGGTAGTACCCATAATTTCATAGACCCTTTTATGATTAAAAAAGGAAAATTCTAGTTGACAGTGGCAAAATAATTAAGGTGAAAGTGGCCAATGGGGAGACAGTTATGAGTGAGGGAAGTTGTGCCTCATTGAGAGTGAGGGTGCAAGGGAATATATTTGTCACAAAAGTATTTACGTTGGTGTTAGTGGGTTGTGACATGGTGTTAGGAGTGTAATGACTACATGAGTTGGGTTCCATTCTTTGGAATTTTAAAGAACCATCTATGAAGTTTAACTATAAAATTAGCAATGTGATAGAGTTGTAGGGCTTGTGTCTAGCCAATTTAATTGAAGAAGGCAGTTTGAAAAAATACAATAAATTGGAGAAAAAAGGGGTGCTATTACAGTTAGTGGAGATGAAGGAGAATCANCCCCCCCCCCCCCCCCGGCGGGCGCCCATAAGAACCCATGACCATAGTATTACCTTACAGCCAAACATTCAACCCATTTCAGACCAACCTTACCAATATCTTTATTTTCAAAAGGATGAGATAGAAAAAATTGTGAGAGAGCTGCTGTCCTCAGGGGTCATAAGGTCGAGCCAAAGCCCATATTCCTCACCGGTGTTATTGGTAAGAAACATGGATGGAATATGGCTCTTGTGTGTGGACTATAGGTCCTTGAACAAGGTGACCATTAAGAACAAGTTTCCTATTCCGGTGGTGGAATAATTAGATGAATTGAGCAAGTCTAAATTGTTTTCACAGCTGGATTTGTGCTCTGGATACCACCAAATAAGGGTCAAACCTAAAGATATCCCTAAAACAGTTTTTAGGACACATGAATGGTATTATGAGTTCCTAATCATACCTGTTGGGTTAACGAATGCTCTTAGCACTTTCCAAAGCCTCATGAATGAGGTTTTCTGACCTTACTTGAGGAAATTCATACTGATTTTTTTTTATGATATTTTGGTTTATAGTGCTAACTTGGATGATCATCTCAGGCATTTGCAGCTGATATTGAAGGTGTTACAGCAACATAGCCTATTGGCTAAGGTTTCTAAATGCAGGTTTGTTGTACCAAAGGTGTCTTATCTAAGCCATGTGATATCAGTTGAAGGTGTAAGGGCAGATTCAAACAAATTGGTTGCTATAATAGATTGCCCATTTCCAACTTCTTTGAAGTCCTTGAGGGGGTTTCTAGGAATGATGAGCTATTAGTGTTAATTCATAAAGGGGTATGGAAGCATAGCTGCCCCATTAACACAATTACTCAAGAAAAATCATTTTACTTGGAATGAGGAGGCAAAGAAAGCTTTTCAGCTTCTTAAAAAGGTAGTGAGTCAACCCCCTATGTGGGCTCTCCTGATTTTTTCCCTTCCCTTCGTGATAGAGTGTGATGCTTCGAGAGGAGCAATTGGAGCGATTTTGATGCAAAAGAACGGGCCCATAGCTTTTTACAGCCAAGCTTTAAAGGGCAGAATCCTAAATCTGTTCACATATGAAAAAGAGCTCTATGCATTGATTATGGCAGTGCAAAAGTGGAGGTCGTACTTGTTGGGCCACCTTTTTGTGGTGAGGATAGATCACCAAAGTTTAAAGTATCTTTTAGAGGAGAAAGTGGGTACTTCTATTCAACAAAAGTGGACTTTGAAGTTACTAGGGTATGATATGTTGGTGGCGTACAAGAAAGGCCTGAAAAACAAGGCACCAGATGCCTTGTCTAGAAGGGGAGATGGAGATGAGCAAAAAGTAGAAGCCACCCTTACTGTCATTGCCTTACCAACATTGGAGTGGATGGAAAAGATTAAGAAAGGATATAAGAGGGATCCTAAGATGCTAGAGTTGATGGAGAAATTTCAAATAGGTAACTTACCTTAGAAGTACTCAGTAAGGGAAGGACTGCTTTTTTACAAGCAGAGACTAGTAGTGGTAGATAATGCTGCCTTCAAATAGAAACTGTTACAGCTGGTGCATTCTAGTGCTTTTGGGGGGACACTCGGGATATGATAAGACCCTCCACAGACTTAGAAGAGATTTTTATTGGGAGGGTATGAAGAAAATTGTGAAGGAGCACATTAGGAACTGTGAAATCTGCCAGTGTGCAAAAATTGATCAGACAAAACCTAATGGCCTACTGCAGCCCCTTCCAATCCCTTCCTAGCCCTGGACTAAAATCTCTATGGATTTTATAGAGGGCCTACCTCTCTCACATGGTTTTAATAGCCTATGGGTAGTTGTTGATAGGCTCACAAAATACAATCACTTTATTCCTATAACCCACTCTTATACTGCCAAAACTATAGCCCAATTGTTTACCAAATACATCCTAAAACTACATGGAATGCCCAATTCCATAGTGTCTGATCGTGATGGTACTTTTAAAAGTACATTTTGGCAGTAGTTGTTTAAGTCCCAAGGGGTGCAATTAGCCTTCAACATTACATCCCAACCATAGTTAGACGGGCAGACTAAGGCTGTGAACGAGTTTGTGGAGAATTTTCTCAGGTGCTATGTTGGGGACAGACCCCGTGATTGGTCCCAACTGGTATCCCTTAGCCGAGTGGTGGTACAACACTACCCAACATTCATCTACTCGAATCACACCATTTCAAGCATTATATGGGTATGCACCTCCCAAATTGATTAGTTATATACCCGATCTATCTAAAGTAGATGCAATGGAAGAAAATTTACAAACAAGGAAAGTCAAGAACAAGATACTCAAGCACAACATTCAGAAGGCCCAGGATCACATGAAAAAATACTATGATTTAAAAAGGAAGGAGCAACAATTTCAAGTGGGGGATGTAGTTTACCTAAGCCTACAACCTTATAGGCAGATGAGTGTGGCCCACCGTAGGAGTCTCAAGCTCTCTCCATGCTTCTATGGCCATTTCCCCATCCTCCTGAGAGTATGATCTGTGGCTTACAAGCTCCAACTCCCTCCAAAATCAACAATATGCCCCGTGTTCCACGTATTGCAGTTGAAGAAAACTCTTGGACAAAGACATGTGTATTTACCTACCCTTCCACCTACTATGACAAGTTTCCTATTCCAGTGGTGGAGGAATTGTTAAAGATCCAACTATTGATCCAAAAGTCCTAGGACTATTGAATACTAATTTGGCTAAACATTTAACCATCAGGATCATAACATTCTACCATGCTGACGAATCCAACATCCACGGCGGCCCACTCTATCAGCATTGACCTAGTGGTAGCCATTTCCTTTTTGGTGGCTTCACTCATCTATCAGTATTCAATGACTTAATACTATGTCCATACAAAATACCAAGACATTTTAATCTAGCCTATAGGTTGTCCCCTCCGTGACTTGAACTCGTGACGGGGTCCTTACTCTAATACCAATTGTTAAAAACCTAACCGTTGATCCAAAAGCCTTAGGATTGTTGAATACTAACTTGCTTAAACATTTAGCCCTCAGGATTATAACAGTTTTCTCAAAATTTCTACTTTTATTTCAGCCGAGAACCCTTCGAATTTCCTCTTCCATTTCTTGTTTGATGCTTGGTTTCGCATCTTGAAAGGGAATCCAAGTTAGGTAATACTCAATTTTTCTCAAGATTTTGTGCGGCTTGAACTGTATATACCAAACCCGTGCCATGTATTTGGGATTTTCGAAACCATGTGTTGGCCGAATGATTGGTAGTCCTAGGCTGATTTCTCATTTGTTTCCTCTTATATTTGTTCTTGTTGAGTGATAACTGAATAGAGGAAGGAAAATATTTGGTGATTATGATTTGTTGATTTGCTTCCAGCCGTGTGCTTTGTAAGGCATTTTTTGTGTGACTATTTCTTTTGTTTCCTTGAGTTTGAACCATATTTTAACTATATTAAGTCTTTGTGTATGTGTTAAATTAATGAAGTTCAGATTCGTAATTTTAAACATGATTTCCACAAAGTTTATGGCCTAAGTGAGCCACTAAGAACTTTTAGTGGAACTAGTGAGCTTGCTTGATAATTTTGAGATTTGTCGAGTGCTATGCCTACTATTTATGCTATGTTTTGAAAACAATGTGATGCTTTTCTCAAGTTTTCTACATGTCAAGTAATTTTTTATTTATGTAGTTGGGATTGTGATTGAATGAAAGGAGCTAAAATGCAAGAATGCACTAAGGCTGCTAGCTGTCCATGTAGTGCAGAATTTTCTGCTATGCGTTCTGTTTTGGGGCTTAAACCAGCCCATTTCATCCCCTTTGTTCATTTGCATCTTTTGCTGAACAAAGTCAATTGTTTGTATGAAAAATCATTGAAAACAAGTGACAAAAACCAATCCTCTTCATGTGAGCTTTGGCCCTTTGTTGAATTGACCTTCCACATGATATTACAAAGCAGTCAAATGCCCTCTTTGATGAAAATTCTGGAATTTGTATCCTTTCTTTGTTTACTTCCATTTCCTAAATAAATTCATACCATTTGTACATTCTTAACCCATGATTCCCATCTATACTTCATGTAGAAAGCAATGGCCTTTAATGGACAATAAGCATATTATTAGTCACTTTTATGAGTTTCTTTAAAATGTTTGAAATGAAGATTTTAATGTTTTGGCTTAGTGCTATGTATGGTGGGTAGTTGAATGGGTTAAAGTTGTGCTTTGTGGATTATTTTCATTAAGCGAGGAGGAGTTAAGGAAAACACTTTAATTCATTCTTGGAATTAAAGTGAGCATTAGTTAAGGGTATTGGTTAGTAAAGCTTAAAGTGAGATGGATATTAATGTGTTTATTCCATTTCATTGAATAAGAGTTTATTTTCAAGTTCAAAGGAATCCACTAGTAAAACTCGCAGATAAGTAGCTAGGACCATGCTCCTCATGGCATTTGCTTCTATTAAATGCTTTCTTTATTCAAAGTGCTTCTTTGTGATGAAAGTTAAATTTATATATGTATAAGCCTTATTGGTAGCCCCTGATAAGCATCATTTGAATTATAAATGTGTGTATATGTATGATGTAAAGCATGCACATTCAAGGTTAGACCATGAGATTTATCATGCATATGTTTTCTTGAAAGCTAGTGATTTTCCTTATTGTATATGTGTAGCACGAAACACATTCTTATGAAAGAAAATGAGAAAGTGCATGTTGCATTGGATTAAGAAAGAAGATGGAATGCTATGACTGGAAAGGAAGGAACAAAGGAAGAAGAAAGTTTTGTATGAAAAGATGTAAATGGCCAATGACTGAACGAAACGGGACCAAAGGAAAGATACAGATTGCAATGTCTGATCGGTCCCATTGGTAGTGTGCCCAATGGCACCATTCTGACTGAAAGATTTCCTAACTCCTGGCCATGGGCGGAGAAGAAGACATCGCTAGGGAGGGGGAGCCGGATGCCTAGTCTACCATCAGCCTGTGTTGGGTTTGTTTATGATGTTAGAAATTTTATTTTGGTTGGTTGTAAAAAATAAAACTGTTGGGACATGTATTTTTAACATTAAATGTTTTGTGAACCGGGTAGATGTGTTTACTCTGGGGATGACTACAGTCTTAACTTGTAATTAATGGGACCCTTCCATATTTTGATAAACAAGTTATTTTGAGACTTTGAAAAATGATAGAAATGGGAAAGGTCCCTTTCGTTATACAAGTTCCTTTTTATAAACTATTGGAATGCTATATATATATGTATATATATATATATATATATATAAAGAAATCTAATCATAGGATGGAAAGTAGCAACCCGTCCCACTCTAGGGCGAGGTTGTTACAATCTGGTCAAAAGGGGTGAGGGAATTTGCAACGGCATCGATGGGCGAGAGGTGGGGGGAGGGGTGAGGGATTTGATCTGGGCGAGAGGGCTTCCATGGGTGTTTCTGATTGTGTGCCGTGTGGTCCCATTATTAGCCCCGTGGGTGGGCTATGTGGCAAATAATATTAAATCTTCCTCTTTCTATCAGTTTCACAAACCATTGTATCTATTTTCTCTTACTTAGAACAACCTGAACCTCACTCCCCCAATCCTTGAAAAAAAAAAAGAAGAAAAAAATTGTGGCTTGTGTATCAGTTCAATCTAGTAGTTAAAATTTCTTCATATCAACTTCTAATGCTTTAATAAAGTTTATGCAAATGGTAATCACAACCTAAAACATGTACCAAGACTTCAGATTTTTCATACGTGTCTGCTCTACATGATGATGCCAATCTTTGAAAAGCTCTCACGATAGCTAAAACACAAAGTGAAAGTAGTGAAGAAATTATAAAAAAACAGGAAGTACTAAGCCTCCAGACCTCATTTTAAGAAAGTATCCATGGCTCTTTATAAATAGAAACCTGATCATATTTCTCCATAAGAAAGGAGCGTCGAGATTAGCATGCATGCAGCGAACTGGAATCCCATCTCCTTAATTTAAAAGCGAAGACTGTAAATTCCTGCATCCATCCTGAAAGGACGACTCCACACAGCTAAACATAGATACCTCAGCATCCCATCACGGTGCAATTATACACAAAACTGCCTGAGCGCTTTTGGGCCAACAGGTCCCATTGTGGTGGGCCTTCATCAGGGATCCAAGAGTTAAGCTCAATGATCCCTCCTCCTAAAGCCCTAGGCCCACCAATGACAATTAACCTATCTCCACAAGCCCTAAATGCTAATCCCCAACCATTCATCGAGACAGCCTGGTCGGGCAATCTCCCAATCGAGACCCACAAGTTTCCATCTTTTTCGTATCTCCTCACCTCCTTTTGAGCATAATCTGCTGCGTACAGAACATTATTTACAACAGCAACCAGAGGAGGCGCCTCAGCCACAGCAGCAGGTGCCTCAGTCACCCCAACCCCACCTCCATTATACCCAGGAAACATGTCAGGTATCACTGTCCATGTTCTTGTTGTCATGTCATAAACCTCCCCACATGTAAGAGATTTAGAGGCTCCCACTCCCATTCCACCAATAACAAAAAATTTATTGTCCATAAAAACCCCAGAACACATTTTTCTTGCTTTATTCATGCTTGGAAGAGTCACCCATGTTCCTGTTTCTGAATTATAAAGCTCAGCTGAATTTAGAATATTGCCATTTGGGTCACAACCACCAGCTAGAATTGCGACTTCCCCAAGACTGGCGGAACCGAACAAGCACCTGGGGGTATTCATCCTCATGCCGGATGACCATGTGTTTGTCAAAATGTCGTATCTATAGATAACATGGGACGTTATCTCCTTTCCAAAGACAAGAAGTTCGGTACCAACGGCCAAAGACTCCTTGTCGGCACACATGAAGCAATCATTGTTAGGCATTCGAGGTAGATTCATCCAACGACGGTGAATTGGATCAAATGCCTTCCATTCAAGGAGCTTGCAAGAAAAGTAAACCCAATGCTCTACAATACCCATTTCCCGCCTCAGTCTATATAGCTCCCCACTCCGAATTAGAGATCGGAAGTTTTGATTCACTGAGGCGATTGAACCATAATCAGATCTAGAGCAACGAAGAAGACAGTTGATTGTGAGATCCCGACCAAGATGGTGGATAAGAGAACTTGTATCTGAACGACCCCCTGTGTGGTTTTGGTCATGATCATGAACATCTGGCTGGCTTGTGTGGATAACAAAGATATTAGGAAAATCCTTTACTAATTGTCTCGATCCTTGATCAAGAGCATCTTGAACCTCGCATGACCTTCTGAGGGGAATTTCTCCATGATCTTGCAATCGATGCTTACTGTTTGAGAGCTGATCAATCAAACGAAAAGCATTATAAATCCACTTGCTCTCTTGCTCACACGAGCTAGGCAAGTCCCTTGACACGAGATAGGATGGACCCTCCAACATGTTGCTGAAAACTTCCAATCCGATCAACCAAAATAGAGCCTAATTCTTTCTTCAAAATCAAAATCAAATGTCACAAAATCAGTCAATAGAAGGGGAGATAAATCATATTCCTTATTTACTGTACACACAAAAACAGTACCCATACGCAAGATCTATATGTTATCTTTGAAGCAAATCAACAAACCATGTGTATCCATTAATGTGCATGAAGAAGAATATTCAGCAATAAAACTAGAAAATATCACACGAAAATAATCAAATGGCTCGAACCCTTGAGCAATCTATATCAGTCTGAGAGCTTCCAATTACACAAGGATGCCAGAGAAGAAGAAGATGCATGCACTTAACCCTGTGAACCATCTCTATCAATCTAAATTTGGCACCATAAAAACCGCATGCATGCAATGTATTAAAACTCGGAAACATATATATTCCTATCGAAGTGTGAATGGTCTAGATCAAGAAGCAAAACATTCAGAATTTAAGGTAAACTAAAGTCTAACATAGATATAGAATAATCCAGCTCTGAAAATGAGAATTCCCCACGTCAGATCCTAGGCTAATATATACCTAAATGGAAATTAAAAAAAAAAAAAGTAGAAAAAATTAATAATCAATTGCATGCCAAGCTAGCTAGCTGCATGTACTTAGAAATTAACGCTTATATATTCAATGTATAAAAATCTGTAAGCATGACTTTTGAATTCACCTCGCGTAGATAAACTCAAAAAACCAGATCCATTTAGAATTTCCATTATTTGCTGATAACCCATAAATATATTCCTTTCCCGTTTGTCCGCCAGATCGAGGTTGTGTAAATGATCATAAACACCCAAAAAAGTTCAAAATCTTTATATTACAAAAAAAAAAAAAAAACTTCCAAGGAGTAGAGAGAGAGAGAGAGAGAGAGAGAGCGAAAGGCTTACGACTTGGCTAGAAAATGTTAGTTCTCCTCCTCTTCCTCCTCCTTCGTGTTGCTCTTGCTCTCTTTCGCTCAAATTCTCACTCCCACTCTCTTTTGGCTCCGTTTATATTCGTTGGAGAGAGAGTGAGAGAGAGAGAGAGAGAGTAGAGGATCGTGGTTTATATACATACATACGTACATATATATATATATATATAAATATATATTCCTTTATTTTAGTTTGAGGGTGTTGTTTATTAATTTCGTTTTGTCGTTTATATCCCATTTTGTCTTCTTGCAGATACCAACATTTTTCGTGGCTACATATAATATTTATTTTGCATTGTCCATGAAGGTATACGAAGATTATATATATATATATATATAGAGAGAGAGAGAGAGAGAGAGATTCAAACTTGTCTTTTCCTTCCAACTCCTAGTCTAGCATCCAAACACCATAATAAAAATTGAACCACAGCATGCAAGCTGGAAAGGCAAGATTGCAGTACTGTTCTCGTCTGTTACTGTTCTTCAAGAATTGTATATGTTGAATGCACGACTTATAATTAATACTGCATATTGGGTTTCCCTGATTGGGCAGTTTTATTTCTCATAGTACATTTATTTTTTCCCTCAAAAGCAAATGCCAATATAAACTAATTGTCTAATTGATATTAAATATATATACCTTTGTGATCATATTCGTCACTGATTGGAAAGAGATAGGGAAGAAGACGTGGAATCAGCGTGATCAGAGGGTTTTTATTGGTATTATAATCTAAAGATACATTTGTGAAGACATTGTTATTGCTTGTCATGATCATACTGACTTACTTTGCTTTAATTTTATGGTGTAGATCAATATATATATGATATTAATTATGAAATGTGCAACAAACAAACCAAAAGTCATTAATTAAGAATGAAAAAGCCTCCTTTGATCTGTGTGCAAGTACTGCAGATCAAGCAATGCTGCTAAAGCAGCTAGGGAGAAAAAAAGGAAAAAGCCTCTCTCTCTCTCTCTCTCTCTCTCTCTCTCTCTCTCCTAAATGCATTAGCAGTTATTATTATTCGAAAGTTGGAGACGTAGTGAACTTTGGGACTTGAAAATATAAAAGGTTATATATATATATATATGTTTCTGCAAATATGTGCATGTGCAACTAGTCAATTATGTGTAAATGGCATCACAAGTGGAGGGGGCTTCCTCAAAATGGAACTGCATGTTTCCTGATTATCTGATTTAGAGTTAAAGAACAAAAAGAACAAAAGCCAGTGTGTGTGTGTGTGTGTGTGTATATATATATATTGGTATATTTTCCTGCATGTGGATTATTTTTCACCATTTCAGTCGTTCCAAAATTTCCTTGCCTATCAAGAGTGTCCCTAAAGAATTTTTAGAATTAATGGTGATCTCAATGGAGGGTATTTTTTTTATACAACGGGGTGGCCGGGGTTTTTGAACCCAAAATTTTTATTTGGAGAATCTGGCCTATGCCATTAGGCCATCAGACTCTTGGCCATAAATATTATATTCGAAGCAGCAATTCAACAATATTCGCATTGTACGTGTCCTTTAATTCATCCAATTAAAAAAAGCACAAAACGGGTGGTTTTCCTTAATTTTAGTGGGTGGGTGTGTCATCTTTTTGATCTCTTCTTTTCATATATATATATATATATATAATCTCTTCGTCTTTTTGTTCTTCATCTTTCTGGCGTTATGATTGGTACTTAACCAGCTTACACTAACGAATATAAGTTGCACTCTATCATGATCATGTGCATCATGCTAGCTAGTCATCATGATCATGATCAAGATGTCTTCTAGTTTGCTTTCTTCAATTCTGCACGAGAGAAATGACATTGCACTGCCACAACAAGAGACGGGCCGGGACACAAAATTATAAAGAAAAAAAAAATCTATTTGTAATAGTACTACTGTTTATAATTGACACGCCCAAATAAAATTAAAAAAAAAACCCGAAAAATTGCTGTAATTAATAGATGAACTCAAATGCTAATGAATATTGTAAATTTAGTCTCTATATATCTTCTTAATTAATTTAGGGCTGGGAGACTAACCATATCATGTGAAAAAGATATATATGATGTTACCTAGCTATTACATATGTATGTGGTGTGTGACTGTTTAATACTGACCCATGTGTGTGTATATATATATATATACTTCCTTTTCTCTCTTGATCTCTTGAACCAATTCCGACACAAGGAATAATCTTGTGCTTAATTATTCATGATGTTCGTGTTAGTGATGAAGAAAAAGATGGAACTAGCTAGCTAGCTAGGAATCACCCTAATACCAAAGATATTGTTCGATCCAGCGACCTTTTAGTACTCTAAAAACTTGCAATGTATGTATTATATATACATTGTAACTACATGCATTGTAATAATGTTATAAAGTCGTGTAGCGAAAGAAATCATGGCTTTATCAAGGCGAATATATATGGAACAAAAAAAAAAAAAAAAAAAGACTACCATCAAGAATAAAAGCTTTTTGCATCTCTCTCTCTCTCCCCAAATTAATATTGCAGCAACTGGAATCTTCATTCGTAGGGTAGGTCTTTTTTTCTCTTTAGGGGCCTTGGTAATAAATAAATATATATGGTATTTTGCTGGTAAAAATCAGTGAAATTGGAAAACATCATGCATGAAGCTCTTCAATTCCTTTATATATATGCGTAAAAAGATTTCTAAATGATCAGTTTTTTCCTATATATCTACTTATATATAAAGTGCGAATGCGGTATCTACAGTATTTCGTTTAATATTTTTTTTTCCCGTTTTACCCCTGTTCTTGTTTATCAAATCCGGTTTTGTCCCTGACTTTTTCCATTTTGCCCCTGGTTGTTTTACAAAATTTCCGTTTTGCCACTCCCCCTCCCCTGTCCGCTTCGTCTCCTGCAGAGCACCGCCGCACTCCGGCATGACCAACACTAGCCCGGCGATTCTCTTCCCCTCCGGCTGGCGTACCTCCCCTTCAATTCTCAGCCTCTATCGTGCCCCCGTTAACCGCCTCGACGAGCGAATCCAAGCCGAGGCCGACCCATTTCTTCGTCCTCTCCAGTGCGCCGCCGCACGCCGGTGTGACCAACACCGCGAGGTCCATTCTCTTCCTCTCCGTCCGGCGTTCCTCCGGTTCTAATCTTAGCTCCTATTGTGCCGCCGTTAATCGCCGCGAGCGAATCAAAGCCGCCGTGAACAGTGTTTTCGCGTATTTCGTCTAACATTTATTTTTCCCGTTTTGCCCCTGCTCTTGTTTCTCAATTCCCGTTTTGTCCCTTATTTTTTCTCATTTTGCCCCTGGTTGTATTCCAAAATTTCCATTTTGCCACTCCCCTTCCCCGTGAACAGTTTTTTCGCCCAATAAAATTTTTCCTATTTTGCCCCTGATTTTAGGTTCCACTTAGATATAGAAACACTATCAATTCATCTTATCTCATCTCATTATTATAAGAAAGTGTTTTTAATGATATTGTGAATTTTTTTTAATGTTTAAGGATATAAAAAATTGAATAAAAAAATCAAAAAAATAATTTTTTTGTCCTTATCAAAACGATTTCGAAGGGTGTAGCACTGCTCTTAAGCTTTAGATATGAAAAATGAGTGATGTTACAAATTGGTTTGAGCTTTACAATTGGACTATAGTATTTTTTATTTTCCAAATTGATACAAACTCTTCATAAAATTTTAATAAAAAACCAAAATATTGAAAATTAAACTTTAATATTGTGCAACATTTTATTTCCAATAATTTTGAATTATGTAAATATCGAATTGAATTGTTTTTCCTTTTATTAATGATTTTTGTTTAATGATTTATTAGGAAATAAACTTAAATATTTTTTTCCATTTTCGGATAAATTGAATAGTTTATTATTTAACTTAAAACTAATTACACTATTTCAGGTAGATCTACAGATTTTAATGTACTATAATATATTTAATTTTTTTTAAATGTCAAGGATGAGATTTTATAAAATATATGATTAAATTATTTAATACTTACCATTATAGTTTTGAATTTTAAAATTAACATATTATACATTTATTTTGGAAATAACAAATATACAACATACGCATCCAACTATAACTATTAAGAGTAATAATAGTAAGTTCATTAATATAATTACAAATTTTCATAAGGAAATAAATTATAACTTCTTAATAACTTAAAACATTTATGTTAAAAAATGATGAATTGTGGAATAGAAAACAGAAACTACAGGGTTGTGCCTTTGGCTAGGTTTTGAAAAAAAAAAATGATAGTTGCAGTCGTGAGTGTGTAAGTGTCTTGCAATCATTTGAAAAAAAAGAAAACAAACACAAACCTATATGAAAAAAAATTATTTTTTTAATAATAAATCTTACTATTTACAAAACGATTATACGTCATTTACGTACTTTACGATTATATATAGCATTACTCAATAAATATTCTCGAAGTCACATGATATTATGATATCCAATGAGTAGGAAATGTATCAAAGATTTTATTCACGGCTCTAAGACAAAATAAATAAATAAAAGTCTACGTCACATTTAAAGTAAATTAGTAATAATTTTTTCTGAAAATATAGAAATAACGTGTTAGAGTATCCTATTTTATTTAGCCAAGTGTAAAAATGTTAAATAAATTAATGTTCTTCATTGTTATTAAAAATGGTTATGAAAACTTTTGAAATAAATTAAGATAATCTGGTTTACGTTATTAAACTAAGAGCTAAATTGCCTTTAGAGTAACGCAATAATTTAATATTATTTATAGTGCTGAATAATATGGTCTAGAATATATTAATATATATTAGAAAATTTTTAATTTTTTTCTTCTCTGAAAATTTATATAATGTTTGAATTTTTATTTTACGTATTTTCGAATAAAGATTGAGTTTATTCAAAATAAAATCTTAAAAAAATAAATTTTATTTCTTTCCACATTTTTTTCCTTTAATTTGTACTTTAATAACTAATCCAAATTTAACTTTGAAAATTTATAATGTATTACAACTTGCTCAAATTCTTTTTTGTAGTTATAACTGATAAAATATAATTATATGATTAAATTATTTAACACTTAGTAATTTACTTTCTAAGTTTAAAATTAACACATTATTATAATTTCTATGTTATAGTTGTCAATATTTTACACATAACATATGTGATATTTATTATGATCAAGAATAAAATCTTGAAATAGAAATGAAATTCTGTCTCTTGATATTTAAAATTGAAAATTTGTATGAATTTAAATTATCATTTTGTTGTTCATTGTAAATTGACAGGTAGCCTATTTCTCATATTTTTACACATAACATACATGATATTTTGCACAATAGTTATCAATATTTTTTTCTTGATGTGTAAACACACATATTTAAACATCAATATATATGTTTAAATTGAATGGTGAAAATGAGAAATCACATGTTATTGTATAGTATATGAGATGATGAACTGAATTTTTTCTCTATAATTCATTATTTCTACTTTTTAAAGTAATTTATTTATTTAAAAAATAAAAAAATTATGTAAAATTAAACTGGACACACGTGCGAAGCACGTTGTCTTTTCTAGTATATATATATATATATATATATTGGCCTTGCTTTTTCTTTTTACCAGTACATGAGGTCAGATCACTACAAGATTGGGTTTAACCCAATTTTCGTCCCAAAATGTTTTGGAGATGAAATATTTCGTCTCTATTTTGTCTTGAAAAGTTTGTCTCAAAAGGTTTTTGGAGACAAAAATTGTCTCAAAAAATGATTTTTAGGGACGAAATTAGGCTGAACGAGTCGAACTTGTTCGAATGGGTCGATTTTTTTAAGACGAACATTTTTCATCTAAAAAATACGTTCAAATGGCATCCTATCAATTCAAACCGATGCTTATCGTTCGAACAATAAGAAATTTTCATTCGAACAAATGACCATATTTGATCTTGTTCGAACGGACGGAATGTTTGAACTAATAAATTTTTCAAATGACTTGTGTCCGAACATAAATTATGTCTGTTCGAACAGACTGTTTATTTTTGAAATTCTTTCTGTTCGAACAAGGTTTTGCTTATTAATGTTGTTCGAGCAAATATTTCATTGTTCAAAGGGACATACAGACTATACTTCTCAGTTGTCATTCGAATGCGTTAGTTTTTGTTCAAATGGATTTGTAAATTGTAATTTACCATTCGACCTAGTTAGATACCATTCGAACGGTACTAATCATAAAAAATAGAATTTAATTAAAAATACTATACTAATATTACACAAATTGTAATTCAAACATCACAATAATTCAAATGTTTTGGAACATCATAATAGAAAGATAATTAATAAATAAATAAATTTTAAGATTGTGGTGGTGGCATAGAGTTTTGGGACATTATTGACTGCAACTGTTCAAACACAGCTTTTTGTACCTCCATCCCCAGTCTCTTATGCATGTTCTCTTCTAATCTTGCCTCAAGATCCGATGTTTCATCTAATCGGGTCAGCAACTGTTTTGCCTTGGATTTCAATCGTTCTATCTCAAGTGTTGCTTTCTCTAATTCCTAGTCTTGTCGTCATTCGATCTGGCTCGAGAAGAGTATGATGATATTGAGGATGACTTCAAGCAATGTCCTAAACCCCTCAAATATCTAGAACGTGATCCAAGAACTTAAGAAAGGATCTAAGCATCGTTGACAAATGATTCATCAGATGGATCCGCAACAATTTCCTTAAGAGATATGATCTTGTCCTAAAAAAAACATTAAAATTAGTATAAGTAACAAAAATATCATAGTCAGCAGGACTTTCTTCTTTCTGTAAAAAGAAAATCTATATTAGAACTTAAATAAAAAAAAATGTATTATATTTTAATATTTATAGGGGACTAGAATAGCTTACCATTTTTTTAGACAAACGATGAAAAGATCGAGAACCTGCATGATGGTGTATCGTTAAATTTGATCTATTTGCTTTGTTCAAGTACTCTGTTGCTAAAAAAAAATTATGTCTATATGTTTAATACATCTATCATATACTATTAAAAAAATGACAGTGAAATTATCTGATAAGCAGGATCTTCAAACATATCACAAACCTTCTCCCATTCATTTGGTGGCATTGCTTGGAATGGATTTGGGGCGCCTTTGTTGTAGTACTGAACTTCTGATAGTGTGCATGACATCGACCTTTGTATTTTCGGAATATGTTCGACATCAGTTCCTTAACCGTTAGTCGATTCTCTTGTCAGACAAAATTATGTTCAAACTCGTCCTTTAAAATATTATAAACAATTAGTATAAATACAAAGTAACTTTAAATTAACACGTTTTACTTAATTTCATGGGATGTAGCTTATTACCAAGTAACGATTGTTGATGTGGTCTTTCACATCTTGGGAAACTTTAGCTCAGGAGAATGTAGCCATCGATGCATGTGCGAGTAAGCATACCAACATAAGAAGCAAGCCAAGCTGCCGAATCTCCGTAGCCACCGGTGTGAGCATCAGGAATATTAACTTTAATTTTACCCACTTTCCTTACTTTCTCTATGCAGACACCCCTCGTAGTGTCTCGACCTCGGCGCTGGCTTACAACAGCTATATATACAGTAATTAAAGCATATATTTTAATCAAATTATTTTATTATATATATATTACTTAAATTGAGCAATAAATGTACTATTTAATTTGATAAAAGACCTTGTTCTGGGTTTGGTGATGCTGGTCCACTATTGATGGTAGGTGAACCACACGGGGAGTTGGTAATGGATGGAATGTCGCGCGTGCTGCTTTGCGTTTGGGAGGTATATCTGTTTGAAATTATAACAAATTATTATTTGAACAAACGTTACGAATATTTATAAGAATGATACTTACACAAATATCTGTTTGAAATTTATTCACTATCAGTTTTGTTGGACCAGTCGCTCTCATCCTCACGAGACACTTCAGTTGATTTATCTTCTTCTGACATTTCTCCCTCAATTACTTCGGGTTGAACTTCTTTTCTACGCAATGGGGACCATGTCATATTGGCTTAGATCAACAAATAGATTGATGTTTGATTCATTTTCTTGATATTTTTCTTCATTTGCTGGATTATCAATTTCTTCATGTGGTTCGTTCGCCTTTGAAATGTAATTATATACATTTCTTGGTGTAAACTTCTCCACTACCCACTATGGGATCCCATACAATGGATCATCTAAATAAAAAACTTAATTCACTTGGCAAGCACGAACGAAATGATCGTCTTCATACTATGTGCGAGATGTATTGACACTCACAAAATATTCATCATTATGCACTCTCAACTTAGGATTTGAGACATCCCACCAATTACATTTAAATAACCAGACCATATATCCTCCACGTACTTTAACGCTATGATATCTTTTACAATTCTATAGAAGTCAATGTTATCATCCCCATGGCTTCCTTTGACTACGACCACACAATTTTGAGTTTTCCTATATCGTTTTCGGTCAGCTGTGTGAAATCTAAATCCACGCACCAAACATCCTAAGTATTGGATGGCCTGCCTGGATGAACCACGTGCCAGAACATACAGTTTTGGTGGGATTTCTTCTGAATTTTTATCATATTTTGATACAACTTACATCAATAAATATTATTATTATAGTTATATGAATGTTAGATAGAAAAAAAAAGTAGAGTTTAATGGTATGAAATTCGTATTATAAGATATTTTTACAATAATACCGTATGTTCAAACCACGAGGCGAATTCCTTTTCGTGCATATTTTCTACGTCAGTTATACCATTCGTGCGAAATAGTTGTATATGTTTGCTGTGCATGTTCATGTGAATTATTAATTTGTATCTAGTTATACTATATTATTATACATGAACTTAAAGATACTATTGATTTAGAGGATCATCACTAACCTCAAGTAGTGGTCAATCTCTGCGCAGTTATTCAAAACATACCATCGAGCTCTCTCAAACTCTCACCCACATAGGTCATAGCTCCCAATTGTGCCTATGGGACGTACGATCTGTGAAAACACAGAAAATGCCGATAAGACTCCCATTTGTCCACTTTCATAATTTCGATCTGGTCTCATAAATCTACTATCAACCCCACAGGAATAGGTTGAACAAAAGGTATGCCACTCATTATCAATGTATGACTCTGCAATCGAACCATCTGGATGAACTTATTCCCCACAGATTGCTTAAGTTTTTCTAAAAGCCGTTCAATAAGACACATCCATCTATATTGAACCGAGCTAGCGACTAAAGCCTATTAGGTAGGTGCACAGCCAAATGAACTATTACATCAAAGAATGAATGCGGGTACAAACTCTCTAATTTGTACAATATCACTACAATGTCAGCTTCCATTTTTAACAATGCATCAACTTTCAACGTTCTACTACAAATATCCTTAAAAAATCTCCTTAATTCCATGAGAGCTGTATGAACATCTCGAGTAAGCTTTCCACGCACATCAACTTGCAGCAGACGCTGCAGAAATACATGATAGTCGTGACTTTTAAGACCAGATATCTTCCAATCATGAATTTGAACACATCTTGACATGTTTAAAGCATAACCATCAGATAATTTGATTGTCATGAATCAATTACATAATTTCTTTCTCTCATCATTTGAAAGTATATACCATACAATGGGCATATAGGTTGACGACTCATTATCTTGCAAATGCAACTCCAGTCTTATCCCCAACTCCTTTAAATCTTTACGAGAGTTAGCTATATCTTTTGTCTTCCCTTTTATTGACATAAGAGTGCCCAATATATTCTCACATATATTTTTCTCAATGTGCATTACATCTAGATTGTGGTGCAGTGTCAAGGTAGATCAGTATGGAAACTCGAAGAAAATACTTTTTTTTTTGTCTAATTCAACTCCACTACTTGTCGTTTTCTCTTTCGAACTCTTGCATCTTTTCCAAATCTATTTTCTGAAATATCCCCGAACTGTGCAATAATATCAATCCCAAAAAACTCTGACGGTGATAACCTGTGCTCAACCCTTTCATTAAACATCGTTCTGTTTAAACGACATCTATGGTCATGGGATAAATATCGACAATTCCCTATGAAACATAATTTCCTACCATTTGTTAATCATTGAGACTGTGTATCTTTATTGCAAATAGAACAAACCATTTTACCTTTTATGCTCCACCCAGATAAGTTTCCATATGATGGAAAATCATTTATTGTCCATATCACTGCAGCATGCATCTTGAACTCCCGCAACGAGGCCGCATCATATGTACTGACACTCTGATTCCACAACTCTTTCAAC
>QEOT01008799.1:198909-264576 GCA_003123785.1 Pterocarya stenoptera | reverse complement strand
AATTCCATGAGAGCTGTATGAACATCTCGAGTAAGCTTTCCACGCACATCAACTTGCAGCAGACGCTGCAGAAATACATGATAGTCGTGACTTTTAAGACCAGATATCTTCCAATCATGAATTTGAACACATCTTGACATGTTTAAAGCATAACCATCAGATAATTTGATTGTCATGAATCAATTACATAATTTCTTTCTCTCATCATTTGAAAGTATATACCATACAATGGGCATATAGGTTGACGACTCATTATCTTGCAAATGCAACTCCAGTCTTATCCCCAACTCCTTTAAATCTTTACGAGAGTTAGCTATATCTTTTGTCTTCCCTTTTATTGACATAAGAGTGCCCAATATATTCTCACATATATTTTTCTCAATGTGCATTACATCTAGATTGTGGTGCAGTGTCAAGGTAGATCAGTATGGAAACTCGAAGAAAATACTTTTTTTTTTGTCTAATTCAACTCCACTACTTGTCGTTTTCTCTTTCGAACTCTTGCATCTTTTCCAAATCTATTTTCTGAAATATCCCCGAACTGTGCAATAATATCAATCCCGAAAAACTCTGACGGTGATAACCTGTGCTCAACCCTTTCATTAAACATCGTTCTGTTTAAACGACATCTATGGTCATGGGATAAATATCGACAATTCCCTATGAAACATAATTTCCTACCATTTGTCAATCATTGAGACTGTGTATCTTTATTGCAAACAGAACAAACCATTTTACCTTTTATGCTCCACCCAGATAAGTTTCCATATGATGGAAAATCATTTATTGTCCACATCACTGCAGCATGCATCTTGAACTCCCGCAACGAGGCCGCATCATATGTACTGACACTCTGATTCCACAACTCTTTCAACTCTTCAACCAGTGGTTGCAGATAGACATCTAATTCTTTCCCTGATAACCTTGGCTCTGGTATTAGTAGAGTCATCATAAAATACTGATCTTTCATACACTTCAAAGGTGGCAACTTATAGGGTATTAATATGACAAGCCAAGTATTATGAGAAGTGTTCATGTTGCCAAATGAATTAAAACCTTTCGTTGCTAAGCCAAGACGTACATTGCGAGGTTTTTAGCAAACCATAGATACTCGATATCAAATTTCTTCCATTGTAAGGAATCTGTGGGATGCGAGAGAAAGTCTTCAATTTTTACTCTTTCTGTGTGAAGCTAAGATATGTCTTTTGCAATCAATCGGGACGTAAACAATCTTTGAATTCAAAAAATCAACAGACAATGTCTTAACACTTTTTTTAGTACATTATGCTAATTGGATGTCCATCTTGACTCATGACAAACTAGACATGAATCAAATTTTGCATATTACTGCTAGAAGAGAATACAATCATTTTTACAAGCATGGATGATATTATAATCAAATCTTAGACTTCACTTCAATTACTTCGCTTCATAAAAATTACGAGGTACTACGTTATCCTGGAGGAGAGTCTCTTTAAATAATTCTAGCAACATGTCGATGGCCTTTGCAGAAATACAACAAATGAACTTAATATAGAGAAGCCTCACCATGAAAGACAGCTTGCTATGACGGGTGCGCCTCTCGTACAACTCTCGTTGTGCATCATCCCACAACCTTTCAAAGTTTCCATGGCCCTCAAATGATTGTGTAGATATTCCTTCTCCATCTCTCGTCCTAAATATTCCGGCACTTAGATCACCTAACATCTCAGTCATATCCTCTCCATTATCATCAATGTCATCATAAGCATCTACATCTATGTTGTCCATGTCGATGTCGTTACCTTCCTCTATTTGATTGGACTGGCTACTAAATCTAACTCATTTAGGAAATGGTTCACCATGTAGACCCAATGTGAGTATTTATGATCGATTCCATTTATAAATAGATGCTCCTCCACTACCACCAAATTATAAGAAGTAAGATTTTTGCAGTTCTTGCACGGACATCTTATAAATACTCGACTGTCAATACTCATGCGAGCAAGCTCTATAAAAAACTTCACTCCTTGTGCATAGTCCTTATAGTCTCGCCCAAATGTATCTCCCAACAACATCCAACTCTTATCCATTGTATTTCCGTTACTTATCAGTTGTCTATCGAAAAAACCTAATTCATGGGATAAGCACTATTAAGAGTTTATTTATACTTGTTTACCATCTATTTTATAAGGTAGTTGATCCTATCTCATTCGAGAAACTATCATCTATATCACATATATACTCAGTCCAAACTCTAATGTTAGTAAAAATTTCAACAGCATTTTCCTACAATTCTCCAAGTATGCTAGTCACGATAAGTCAACCCTATTCATGGGCCGAGAAAGTTACGGACCACATACCCGAAGAATGTAAGGAAACATTGAACCAAAATTTTAATTGACTAATACAAAAGTTAAACTGAATATATCTGTCATAAAGATGATAGAATTCCAAATTGTCCACCTTGGACAATTTAAGAATTATATCCAAACATTCTTTAAAAGAATATTTAGCCACAACTCTCGAACGAGTCTAAGATTTAATTGCATATAAAAATAACTCTGAAACCCAGCTCCTAACTAGTAAACCAACTTCTACAATTATTACATTTGAAATCAAATCACATTCCAAATCAACAATATTATTGTTATTTTATAAGTATTAATTTTGATTTAAATATTAATAATTCTTATGTTTAGTATATTTTAAGTTTTAATTTAAACTTAAGTATTAATTATTTTTTAATTATACATTATTTTTTAAATTAATTATCTTTTAAGTATTAATTTTAATTTAAGTAGTAATAATTCTTATGTTTATTATATTTTAATTTAGTTTCACTAAATTTTTATTATACATTATAGTTTTAATTTAAGTGGGAGATCATTCATATGTTTTTTCTTTTTTAAGTATTAATTATAATTTATCTTTACTTATTTTTTAATTATACCTTATAACTTTTAACCTAATTATCTTTTAAGTATTAATTCTAATTTAAGTATCAATAATTCTTATGTTTCTTATTTTTTAAGTATTAATTATAATTTAAATTTACTTACTTATTTTTTAATTATACCATATAGTTTTTAATAAATTATCTTTTAAGTATTAAATTTGAGTTTAAGTATTACAACTCAGAAGTACAACCGTTCGAACACTTCAGATTTTGTTTGAACAAGATAACATGTTCAAACGGAAAATCATCGTGTTCGAACGGTTGCAACTCAAATTTTAACCACGAAACAGAGACAAAACACAATCTCAAAGAATATATTCATGGGATAAACACAATCTCATAAGATGCATATTTTAGAAACATTTCACAAATATTGCACAAACACAAATATATTTTCATATTCCCACATTCAAACACAAATATATTTTCATACTAGTTCAAAAATGAAAATATATTCTCACATCCAAACACAAATATATTTACATATTCCCACATCCAAACACAAATATATCCTTCTAACCTTAATCTTTTGTTCAAAAACAGAAGGGAAAATAACTCATTAAATTTAAGAGAACATAAATTTGAGTTTTTTCATAAAAAATCTCATGGGAATAGAATATCAAAGTAAAAGAACTTACCAAATTGAAGACAAAGAAAGAGTTGAATCAACCTCCTTTCACCACCACTCTCTTTCTCACGGTCTCTATATCTAAAAAAAAAAAAACACTCTCTCAAATGTCTAGCGCATTTGTGCTTCTAGACGTTTTATTTCTTATTTTAGCATTCGGAGGTACTTTACTAACCGTTCGAACCCGAAAATAGTCAAGCGGGAAACATTTTCCGCCTGGATCAATTTAGTTCACACCCGTTCGAACGTCAATTATATAAGTTTGAACTAGTAATTGAAAGTGTAATATGGCGCAAGTTGATCACACCACTGCTTATAACTAGCATCAACATATTTTATACGTTTGAACGCTGTAAATGTCCATTCGAACACGTAATTAACCCGTTCGAATTGTAATAAAATGCCTTCGAACATAAAAAAAAATATATAATTATATTTTATATCTAATTTTATAACTCTATATATAAAAGTATAGGTATATATAAGTATAATATCTATGTTAAGAATATATACAAGTATAAGTTAATAAGTATAATATAAGTTAATAATATATATAAGTCTAAATATATAGTAGAATATATATAAGGATATAGTAGTGTACAAGACTATATAATTATATAGTACTATTTATAACGTAAAATAAGTATATTATATAAGAGTATGTTATATAAGTATATTAAATATGTAAGTATACTATATAGTACTAGTATAAGTATATTTCTTCACAACCTCATCCCTCTCTCAAGAACAACATATTTTTAGCCCACCAGGTCTCTGTCAAATGGTATATATATAATATAAGTATAACTATATATACAAATATAACTATATATATAACTATATATAAGTATATTATATGATAGTTATAAATATATAAGTATATGACATATAAGTATAATATATCGTAGTATATAAGTATATATAGTTGTATATCTAACTATAATATAAGTTAACAAACATATATAACTATATAAGTATATGTAAGTAGTATATAAGTATTAGTATAAATATAAGTATATAATAATTAAGTATAAGTAGTATATAAGTAGTATAAGTATATATACTATATTATATAACAAATATAATATTAACTAACACAATATTTTTTCCCCGTTGGAACGGTATTCGTAAGACGTTCAAATGGATAAAATATTTATGGAAACCATTCGAATGTAATAACTATCCACTCCAACGAGAAAAAATAAATATTAGGCATCATATCCAGACCTAGCTCACATTGTTAGAACATAAAAACCCACACTTAACTCCGCTGCACCAGTGCCTTTCACTACCACACGCTGCTATCAAAGCCACCGTCCACCATCACTCTCCAACTCGCAATAGATATGTCTTGTCCCCAACAGTTTTACTGATTAATTTCTCCTAAAACTTGTTTTAAATGGGTTGAAAATGAGGTTTCAATCTCGTAGTTGGCTGGAAATGGAGGACGGGATGGCTCTATGGTCATTCTGGCCTCTCATTGTTGTTGTGGTAGGAAAAACGACGGTTATAAACTGATTATTTACGATTTTGGCAATGGCCGAGCTCGAACTAGAAATCGCCGTTCGAACGTGTCTTAGACGTTCAAATGTCATATAAATGAATATCGTTCGAACCAATATGATATGGTTAGAACGAAAATCTATTTCCGTTCGAACCCACTATAATACCGTTGGAACGTGTTGTTAAGCATTCGAATGGTACATTTCTTATTTTAATTTTTTTATAGAGTTGATTACACAATATTGTAACATATATTATATTGTTAGAAATAATTACCTTGGTCTAATTATAATTATGATATTTTGTAATCATTGTCCTTAATTTTATAAATTAAATTTAGTGTCATTCCAATGGCTTCTCAGGAAAAGAAGCGGGCCGCGTCAGGGCAATCATCTACCGAAGAAGTTCGAGAGAGGAATATTTTGTTGGAGTGGCAGGTGAAGATAGATGATTATAGAGATCTTCTGTGGGAGAGACATTATCTCACATCTATCTTCTCGATCGTGGTTGAACACCAATCATCGACCAGAAGGACAAAGGGACGAACAAGATAGTTTTCTACATCAATATTGTATCTGAGTTCAATATTGTATCCCTTGACTGCCCACTGCATATCCTAACGTAGTGCTTAGGGAGTCTACACCTGCAAGCGATGGGGAGACTGCAGAGGAAGAGAATATTGTGATGCCTGATGAGATCGATGGTCTCGATGATCATGAGGTTCGTCAGCTGGTTGTGGGTCTAGATGCTCTTTCCTATGATGGAAGCAAGTGCATCAAACAGGTGGACTTATCTAGTTTTTTCAAGATCATGAATATCATCGATCCACGACTGCACAAGACTAAGGTGAGCATGGACCGGGCATGATTTATGTTACGGGTCGCTCGTGGGGTGCCTATCGAGCTAGCAAGTTATATATTCGCTAGGATTCAATCAGAGGCCACCTATATTACGACAGGTAGAGTTGTATACATTCAACGTACTTGGTTACTCCTTTTGATATATATAATATTTTTACTTATCAAAAAAATATTGTGACAGATATATTACCATTTGAAGTCCTGTTGATGCGATTTCTTCTAGCGAAAGGAGTCAACCTAGATGCGTTTGAGCGTGTTTGGGAGTTGTTTGGACCGATCAACTCGACGACCTTGTCTCATAGTACCAGACACTCCAGATTTCGTATTCGTGCACCCACTACAGAGGCGGTTGACACTCAAGGAGGTGCACAGGGCGTATCAAGTGAGGCATCTACACATGGTGCATCACGTACTGCTACTCGTGAGGAGATCTAAAAGAAAATAAATTCAATTAGCCAACATAATCATGTAATTTAATTAAAAATAATTTCAATTTTATAAAAATTGACCTTCTTTTACATTACATGATTACATTGGTTGATTGAATTTATTTTCTTCTAAATTAATAAATAAGATAGTAAAGCATTAATAAAATAGTTGTAAGGGTATCATTATCCAATAGATATACACACACAACAACAGGAAAAAAAAAAAAAAAGAGACCTCAATCGCATGAAGTAGATGTCCAAGATATATAGTAGCGTAGTTTTTGAGTTCTCTATAAATTAAGTGAATAAGTTTCAGAGTACGTAGTAGGGCACTTAATTAACTACAACTAGAAAATGGAATATTACAATATTTCAATGGATTCTCTATGAATATATATATATATATTAATTTGTATATATATATTTATATATATGCATCCGATCAATAGTAACGTACCCCATCATTGCCAATAAATAGAATCAGAAACTAAAAAGAAAAAGAAAAAAAATCCCTCATGGTGCCGAGGAACCTGATTCGGGCAGGGCATACAACTAATTGCAAAGGTACTACTACTACACAAGCTAAGCTATCCAATAGCCATGGTCATGTCTTGTTAATTAATCTGCATGCATGCGTGCCCTAATATTTCCTGTTTCTTCATGAATTTTAATCTGATCCTTATGATCAACAAATATATACCTGGCAGAGCTGCCTGGACTTGGATAAACAGCCAACTTTTTGATCCGTGGTTTCATGGACATATAACGACAATGCCTGGCCAAACTTGTAATCATAATCGCTAATTAAGCCACCTGTATTATAGTCCACAAAGATTAACTTTTTTTGCATCAGATGCTCTGTGTGTGTGAGGCTGTGTGGAGGATTCGCTGATTCTTTATGATCAGTTGATACATTATTTGCTGGACACAACATATTTTGTGAATATAAATGTTCTAACTTAAATGCTGCATTATTATTATGAGTGACATGACATGATGACATTCCTCAGAAGTCAGAACAGCCAAGCTGTCGGTTTCCTATATGGGTTCTCGATCGATCAAGTAACGTAATCTGGGTTTGAAGTCATGCATGAAGAGTCTTTTCCTCAGCTGTATGTCTGCTTGCTTGCTACGTACGGTCCATATACTGCTACTTTATTTTTATTTTTACTTTTATAAAAAATAACAATAACTCTAATTTCATTGATAATCCCGTTTTATAAAAATAAAAAATCTTTTTACAAACATAAAAGAGTTTTGGGAGCACATAAATCTCGAAACCAAAACCCTTACAAAAAGTCATATATTCTAAGAAACTATTCCATACAATAATTGTTCCTAACTATCTAGCATAATAGAAAAGCATAAAACTATAATTCTAAAAGGTGTGATCACCAAATGGTATACTCTTGGAATGACACTCTCCCTATGGTGATGGTTCCCATGGGAGTGATGGTTAAGGAAGTGTCAAAAGACACAAAAAGGTTGTGTTACTTCTTAAGGTTGTGTCACTTCTTAAGGTTGTATCATTTGCCAACCATTGAGTTACCAATGGTTGTGCCCTTTACCAACCAATGCATGATAGCCAATAAATAGGAGTCATTGGTGCATAATTGCACTCATTCAATTCCCTCTGTCCATCACCAACTTGTGGGACAAATATCCTCACGGGATATATTGTGAAATTCCGTTCCCTTTTTGTTCTTCATAATTCTACAGCAGTATCAAAGGTCTGGTCATGACAGAGGAAATTTTCTCATGCATTGAGAAGACGATATATAGACAAATTTTTGGTTTGGCAACCACACTTGTATATTATAATTATTTTCGTAGGCTTTCAAATCCAAGAAAGAAACTCTTTCAAATCATAGTGGGAGGCTTAGAGTATACTAGGAATCTTCAAAATTTTATAAGTTGTTATTATTTTGAAGAAAATTATTAGAATATTTCTACACAAATAAATAGTGCATTTTTCAATTTTTATCACCCACTGTCACTATTTCGGGGGCATTCCTTACCATTGACGGAGTTTGTGGACCTCGGGAGCACGTCGGAATCCACAACACTGGTGACCATTTCGCCTGACGGATTTGAGGATACCAATTTCTCAGTTTCTGAAAACACTCAGTGCAAGGAAGAAGAACTATTGTTTCGTCCAATGGTCATATATTTTCAAATTAGCAAAGGCTAAACGACATGTTCGTTCAGCCTAAAGAAATGCCAAACGATAGTGTCATTTTGGCTGATTCTCTGAAACAGAAGCCTTCAAACAGTGTTGTTCCACCCCCTTCCAGCTGAGCCGCAAGCTGATCCCCAAGCCGAGCCGCTGACCGAGACGTTGATCGAGCCACCGACCGCTGATTTTCTTTTGGACCCGGTTTGAACTAGCTGAACTTATTTACTCGATTTTCTGAACCGATTCAGGGTAGTTTTGGCTTTTTGGACCGTTCGAGATCATTTCAAGCCTGATTTGGTCGGTTCAAAAGTTGTTGTGCTCCAAATTTCGTGCCAAACATTACAACAAAAACTCTATAGGCAACTGATGGGGGGAACCGGAGCGAAAGCAGGTCCCACGTGGCAAAATAAAAATGACGATGTTTACTCTTTTCCCCCTCGTCTTCTCCTTTTCTCCTATTTTCGAATTCCCTTCTTCTTCCATAAAAGAAAACCTTTCATGCATGCCAACTTATCTTCCAGATTCATAAGTGAAGAGACGGTTGCAGAAAAACTATGATGTCCACTTAGAAGAAGCTAATTGTTACAAGATTGATCCAAAGAAAAAGTAAGTCTATTGTAAATCTAGTTAGAAGACAAATGTGAGGGATGAGAAGGAAGAATTTGCTTTAGACTATGACTACTTGGTGATAGCCATGGGAGCTCATGTAAAAACATTCAACACCCTTAGGGTTGTGGAGTACACGCAGATTTGATTTTTTTTCTTTTTTGGTCTATAGGGTTTTGGCCTGCTAGAAGATGCTGACCCAGGTCTGATTTTTTTTTTCTTTTATGGTCTGTAGAGTTTTGGCCTGCTAGAAGATGCAGCAGAGCCATATGCGATTTTTTTACTTTTATGGTCTGTAGAGTTTTGGCTTGCTAGATGACGTAGACCCAGATGCAATATCTTCTTCTCTGGCTTTTGAAATGAGAAAATCTGAATTCTTCCCTCCGTTTTATTTCATCTCTATTATGTTTTTTTTTAAATATATTGGCTGACATGGGTCTGCCGGTTCCCCATGGTTTCACGGCTCGGTTGTACATAGGAGAGCTGACATTACAAAGCATCTGTTAGTTGAGATTATCGCCATAAACTCTTTGGAAAAGGTCAAACATCGAGGAAAGGTCATGGAAATTCTCAATCGGGACATCACTTTCATTATTCTCCTTATTTAAAATATAATAGGAGAATTTTGAGGCTGCTACTTTGGATAAAATCCAAGGATTATTATTACTATTAAATTTCTAATAATTTTAATATTTCACAGTTGAACTATTGTATATAATTTATTTACAATAGAACACATTTATTATTTTTACATTCTTTTTGTTGTTATTTTTAAGGTTTATTATTTATGATATCGAAGAAAAGTTTTGATCTCTCGAGGATAGAAAAACTAAATGGAAGAAGTTTTCGGGCCTGGAAAAGGTATATAACTTTTCTTCTAACCTATGAAAAGACCTTATACACATTAATAACACCAAAGGCATTAAAAAATGTAAAAAATAGGCTGAATGAAAGTGGAAGCAGCGTTTCAAGTGAAGATAAATGGAAAGAACACATTGAATTGGCGACAACTTTAATTTTGCATTGTATAAATGATCACATTATTCCTCTATTTGAAGATTATGAAACTGCTAAAGATATTATAGATGCAGTTGAGGGAAAGTATGGTTTAAGGTCGGATATTTATATACAGTTATTATTGGATAAATATAACTGAATTTGTATGAAAGAGAATGATGACATTGGCAATCATGTACTTCAAATGGAGTTAATTGTAAAAAAATTATATGATGTTGGTCATCATTTTTTTGATAAAATGCAAGTTATAACCATATTAAATAGTATTGCTTTATCTTAGTATCTCATTGTTACTTCTTTAAAACATAGTGAAAATGAAATAACAATGAAATCGCTTTCAGTACTTTTAGTATTTGAAGGAGAAATGATGAAGATGATGAATAGAGATAGTGAATCATCCAATTTATTAATGGCTCAGGACAAACATTCTACACAGAACAAGATGAAGCCAAAACAGTTTAAGAAAAAGAAATAGTTGACAAAGAAACAAACTAAACCATTTATTGGAAACTGTTTTAAGTGTGGGAAGAATGGATATTACAAATCATAATGTCATAATATGGAAAAAGCACAAGAAATCAAGAAAATTGTGATGATAGTCTCAGAAGTAATATTAATGGGACTAGTGCTAGATTCGTGGTAGGCCAACTCTGCAACAACAAGACATATATGTAGGAACAAATATATGTTTGTCAAACTTGAAGATAAACAAACAGGAAAGCACATAGTGCATATGAGCAACAACACATATTGCGATATCTTGGAGTAAGATTGTTCATATTTATGTCATTTAAAATTAGGCCATATAAGAAAAATTATGAACATCAAAATGTGTAAAATGGATTAATACCACAAATAAATTCAGATAATTTTGATATATGTTAACCATGTATAAAAGAAAAAATGAGTAGTAAATCTTTTTCAAAAAACTGAAAATCTACAGATTTACTTGAAATTATACATTTTGATATTTGTGGACCTTTTAGAACTAAAATCCATAGAGTAATAGAGTCCTTTATTACTTTCACTGATTACTATTCAAGATATGGACATATCTATTTACTCAAACATAAATCTAAAGAAATTGAAAAATTTAAAGAATATAAAATAGAAGTAGAAACCCAGTTGGTAGGCCCATTAAAGGTTTGAATATTGATAGAGGAGGTGAATTTGAAGCTTTGGATAATTTCTGTAAATTGAATGATATAAGACATATTTATACTATACCATATGAACCTCAACAAAATGACATTACAGAAAGAAGAAATAAAACTATATTGGATATGATGAGATTGATGATGACATATGCTGATCTATCAACACATTTTTTGGGTGAAGCATTATCGACTGTGGCATATATATTAAATAAAGTTAAAACCAAAACAAAACCTCTTACACTTTAGGAGATATGGACGGAACATAAACTAGACTTAAGTAAACTCAAAGTGGGGGGTTGTAAGACACAAGTGCTTATCCCAAGGCCACTAAGGGATAAATTGAAAAGTAAAATCTGGGAATGCAGGTTTATTGGGTATGCAGAAAATGGAAGTGGCTACAAATTTTCTCATTCTTAAAAATGATTGATAGAAAGTAGAGATGTTGTTTTCTTGAAAAATACAAATCTTATTACTTCAGCTGATCAGATAGATTTATTAAATGATTTAGAAAATTAACAGATCTCCATAGAGTCTGACAATGAAAATTTTGATATTATTCAAATACAGAATAATAAAAATAAAAGAAAGTCAGATGAAAATCAATCTCTGGCATTGATGTTGGAGATAGTGGGAGTAAAAGAACTAGACGACCATCGATATTATTTCAAGATCATTATGTACTAAATACCAGTTTGAAAATTTTAGAAAATGATCCTGAAAATTTTTCTAAGCCAATCAATAGTATCGATTCAGATAAATGACTTGAGACCAGAAAGATGAAATAGAATCAATAAACAAAAATAATGTTTGAGAGTTAACAAATATTCCAAAAGATAGAAAAGCTATTGATTGTAAATGGGTTCTCAGATGAAAATTTAAAATTGATGGTAGTTTGGAAAGATATAAAGCAATGTCAGTGGCCAAGGGATATACTCAACAACCAGGTGTACACTTTATGGATATGTATTCGCCTATAGTGAAGTTCACACCCCCTAAGGATCATCGTGTCTATTGTTGCCAGGATGAATTTACAATTACATCAGTTAGATGTAAAGACAACTTTTCTTAATGGTGAATTAAAAGTGGATATCTTTGTGATTCAACTAGAAGAATTTCAAATTAAAGGATATGAAGAAAAAGTCTACAAATTGAAGAAGTCACTGTATAGACTTAAACAATCTTCAAGATAGTGGTACTTGAAGTTTCACCAAGCCATTTTGGAAATGGGATATGAAATGAGTCCACTAGATCATTGTGTATACATATTGAAGAATGATAATAAACTAACATTATTATCATTATATGTTGATGATATATTATTGGCAGGTAATTGTATAGATATAATGAATGAAACAAAAAAATTCTTGAAATCTAAATTTGAAATAAAAGACATGGGTGAAGCTGCCTATGTTCTTGGTATAAGAATTTCTAAAGATAGAAGTTCAAAAATATTATATTTAGATTAAGAAAAATATCTAGAAAAAGTGCTTAAAAGATTTGGTATGGAAAACTGTAAATCCTTAAGTATGCCTGTTTGTAAAGGTCATATTTTAAATAAAAGTATGTGCCCAAAAGATAAGGAGGAAATAAGTGAAATGCTTAAACTTCCCTATGCTCAAGCTGTAAGAAATCTCATGTATGCAATGAAAAGTGTAAGACTAGATATTTGTCATACAGTAGGATTGGTAAGTAGATATCAATCCAATCCAGATAAGGAACATTGACAAGCAGTGAAGCGTATATTCAGATATTTACAAGGTACCCAAAATTTGATATTGTGTTTTGGGATCAGTGATCTAAAAGTAATTGGCTATAGTGATGCTGATTTTGGAAGTGACGTAGATGATAAAAAATCTACAACTGGATATATATTTCTATTTGGTGGAACAACAGTTTCTTGGTTAAGTAAGAAACATGGCTGTGTTGCTAAGTCTACTAGGGAAGTAGAGTATATATCTTGTAGTATTGCAGTGAGTAATGCGGTGTGGATAAAATCTTTGTTGAAAGCTTGAATTTGAGTACTTCCACAGAACCAATCAATGTTTTTTGTGATAATCAGTCCACCATCTCATTGATAAAAAGTGAAACACTGAGTTCCAAGCGAAAACACATTGATGTGCATTATCACTATATTTTAGATATAGTGGAAAGATGTGAGGTCAAGGTTAATTTCATTTACTCGACCGAGATGGTAGTAGATCCAATAACCAAATGATTATCTCTGGGGAAATTCAGAAATCATGTGATTAGAATGGGGTTGAGAGAAACTTAGGTGAAGAAACCTCATGGCCGACATACATAACTTAGGAAATTCTGGGGACGCCTAGAAACTTGGAGTTATAGTGATACCCAAATGAGAATTTTGACCATTTGTAAAGTCACTGATAATGTAATTAAGGAAAACCTCAAGAATGGCCTTAGGGTAAGTACTTAATAAAATTTCAGTGCAGGTTGATTAACCAAATAATTGGTTGATCATTTGTAAAGCCACTGATAAGGTGATTATAGAAAGTCCAGGAATTGCCTATAAAGGAAGTAGTACTTAACAAATATTTAGCGCAGGTCAATACATGTGTTATGTATTCGGCTGAAGTCATCAATTGTGATAGAGATATCTATTATTGATTTAGTCACGGAGAATTGATGCTGTTCATTAAGAATTTTTAGTGAAATGAAGTCACTCCTAATGTGTGATCAATGGGAGCACATATGGTAAATGGTGCGGTCAGATAAAGTAATGACAAAAACGTGTGCACATAGATGCTTATCATGCTCTGACGTCCATCTGCAAGAATATGCAGATCAGAGTTGAGTAGTTGAAAACTTATATTGGTACAAAGGTAAAATACTCAACTTGATCATCACCGTTTTGTGTCATCAAGTGACGGTGATGATCAAGTGGGAGATGTAATTCTAAGGGATGTGATCACGAAATGGTGTACCCCTTGAAATGACACCCTATCCATGGTGATGGTTTCCATGGGGGTGATGGTTAAGGAAGTGTCAAAAGACACAATCTTTTGATTTAGTCAAAGGATTGTGTCACTTCTTAATGTTGTGTCATTTGCCAACCATTGAGTTACTAATAGTTATGCCCTTTACTAATGGGTGCATGATAGCCTATAAATAGGGGTCATTGGTGCATAATTGCACTCAGTCAATTCCCTTTATCCATCACCAACTTGTGGGACAAATACCCTCACGGGAGTGTCACCATATTGTCAAATTTCTTTCCTTTTTTATTCTTCATAATTCTACAAAAACTAGTATCTAAAACTTCTAGGTCTATATATCTAAGGTTTGACAAACCAGATTTATCAGTAACAAATAGTCTATATATACAGTTGTCGAGACACTAGTTATGAAGTAGAAGAAAAAGACAAATTAATATATGTTGCTCTAAGGTTAGCTAAACCATCTTCCATCCCTTGCATTCTCTATATATATGTTGCACATCAAAACTTAGAAATTTGTTGAAGTCAAGTATATCTTTCCAAAGATCCACATACCTACAAGGAGGGCTTTTCTTATTTTTACACCAGTTAACTACCAGCAAAATATCTGATTCAACATTGAGGTCATAAAACCCAGTTGGTAACATAAAGAGAGGCCATCTTTAAGGGTAGAAAGTTCTGCAAAAACATTTGTACAAATCCCCAAATAAATAGAAAATCCATGTATGAACTAACCATAGTGATTACAAAAGATGCCACCACAACCAGCAAATCTGGGGTTGTCCTTTGAGGCTCCATCAATGTTGAGTTTTATTCTACCAGTATGAGGATTTAACCAACGAACCAATATGAGCTTTGTGTTCTAGTCTTCAACAAAGAGATTCTCGAAAGATTTAATATAGAGATAACGCCATGTCTGGATATGCCCTTTGATGGTTTAATCAACGGATTAAGTTATTCATGCAACCATTTCACAATTTTCCAAATAATGCATGAAGCAGGTTTTATCACACCTTAATATTTGGCTAAATTTCTAGCTAACCACAATTCCCAGATTATCAAATAAGGAATTAGTTGAGCTAATAAATGAAGATGATATGAACCATGAAAAACCGACAACCAAGTCAGCAACTTATCTCTCCATCCCAAGGCTGAAAAGTCTAAGATGCCTAAAATCTAGAAGAAATGAGACAAACAACTACAATAAGGGAACAATCACTAAAAACATGCAAATCAGATTCAATAGCCTCGTAGCCACAACTACATTTTGAAGCAAAGCTTATGCCACATTTTTAGATATTAAAGTCTAAAGCCACCCCATTATTCAACAATTTCTAGATCACAAAGATAGATATTTTTGGCGGAAGAACTTTACTCCAAAATTACCTTGATATAGGGCTACTATTTTATCATGCATGCAGTTATAGATCATAGTTTGCTAGCTAATAACAGTAGCAGAACCATAATTTAATTTTGGGGGGTCATATATATAATTATTTGGGTTCATGCATATGTAAATTTTTGTGCATGAGTAATGTTAGGTACAAGTTTTAAATGTACAAATCTTTTATAAAAATGTGGGCCCATAAAAAAATTGAGTTTTTGACAGTACTTTTCCACTTTTTTATAAAGAGACTTGTGCATTTGGGACTTGTATATATATATATAATTTCTCTTATAGATTTAATTTAATTTTATATAGTTATTATATATTAAAAATTATTATCAAAATTTGAAAATTGGTGATATATATATATATATATTAAACTTTTTGATTTAAATAAAGTAAGAAATTTGCATCATTTTTCTTATTCGTGTATTTTTTTTTTTTTAATTTTTATAGAGAAAGGAAAAAACCTATTGAAGAGACTGGAAATAGATATACGAATAACAAACAATATTACGACTTAAAAAAAGACATTTTTACTTCAGAAAAATAAAGACTTTTGAGTGTTACAAAAAAAATGTATACACATGTATAGATATTCATATTTAAAGGTAGGAAAATGTTAAATGTACTTAAGAAAAATTTACAAAAAACTTATTTTTCCACATGTTAGTTATTGATATGTTGAAGACACCTACCTGCATCAGATTGGAAGACACCTATAGTACTTCACTTCCAACTATGACAGCCATTGAACACATTTTCTTACAAAAGGAAATTATAGGCATAGAGACGAACTCCTTCACTATTGGAATAAACGAATTCCTTCACTCCGGGGAAAGGAGAGAGACCGATCATTATGACTGGGCCGACAGGCACCGCACCTCCCTTAGAAGGGAATACATTTATTATAAAGAACGAAATCAATCGCGTACTTCACCCCTACCCATTGTGCGAGCTACTCCTCTACTTATTTTTATTGATATTTCCTTTTCCATGCGGGAAAGAAAAGGCTTTGTACGAGGGCCTCCCATGCCTGGGAAATGAGAAATGAGATGATAACTAAGAGGGGGTTTGGATCAACAGCGGATAATTTATCCGCTGCTACCTATCTTATCTGCTGATCTATCCGCTGCTTCGATTCCAGCCGAAAAGCGAACTGATTGCTTTCTTAGCAGCTACTTGGCTAAACATTTCTAGAAGGGATCCCGCTCTCCGCGAGACTGCATTTGATTGGTATGCCAGGTTGCCTGCTGGAACCATAAACTCGTGGGCAGACTCACTTGATGAAGACTTTCAAGACTTGGTTTGGTTCCCAATCTTTTGATAGTATGTAAGCACCCGACCTCTCCAGTGATTCCGATCAGATGAAGCTTTGATCAGCAGAACTGGCATCTGTCTGTCAGAGGAATTTTCTATTGAATGGCACATGGTTCTGCATTGATTGACAGGCATAGCTTTTATAGCTGCTTTATCTGCTTGAAGTCGTGTAAACCAGAAATGAATTAACAAATATGAAGCAAGACCTACTCCCTCCCATCCCAGGAATAATTGAAGAGAGTTATCTCCAGTCACCAACATTGGCATAAAAAAAGTAAGAATGGATAAATAACACATAAATCGAGGGCTATGCGGATCCTCGAACATATATGAAATGGAATAAAGATGGACCAAGCTACTTATGAATGTAACCACAATTAACATCACTACGGTCGGGCTATCGAACACGGGGTCAGAAGTGAATTACAAGTCGGACCAATTTGCGAATCGAGCGAGCTCCCCTTGCATGCAATGATGTGGTGGTGAACCTCCCATTCTAATTCAGTGCTCTCCGAACCGTGCGGGAAGGTTTCCCATCACACGGCTCACCAACTTGATCTTCCGCGGGAACTGTATGTCCGAATAAGCCTGGAAAAAGAGGTACGATCCTGCTTTCCTTTGCCACTCAAGTTTACAGCATCTGCGGTGCTTAGGCCCCTTGTGAACAGCTCTCCTCAACGGAAGGCGCACTTACTATTACTAGAAGTCTAGTCTCTCTCAGGTCCAGTTTCGATCTCGAACTAACTTACTTTACTTAATAGGCCAGAAGAGAGAGATATCTGGTGAATTAAGACTATTTTAGCAGATCAGACTATAATAAAGAAAATTCATCTGCACTGAAGCGTCTGCATCAAATCGTCTGATTGTAGAGACCAACTTCTTGGGGCTAACGTGGGATCCGCTCAAGGACTTACTGGTTTAGGTGAATTTCTAATGCGTTCCCCAACTAGAGAGGTCACTTTTGGAGGAGAAACTATGCGCTTTTCAAAAATTGTCGGAAGAACGGGTTTCAAAAAATATATATATATTTTTAATATATATTATATTACCGGCCGGCTGGTTTTTATGCAAAAAAGAAAAAACGGGATTGGATTTCCACTCATAAGGAAGGAAGGTTAGATACCTTTGACTGGGTTGTATTTTTATTGGTTGAAATGGGATGGTGTTCAAACTCCCGAAATGCAGTCTAGACAGCGGGCCCTCCCCTTTCTAATTGGACTGACTCGGGGAATTCAAAATTTGAATTTTAAAAAAAAAAGCCTAATAAAATGAGTCTTATAAATAAAAGTATAAGTAAATTTGTAAGTGCATCTACCACTACTCTTATAGGTAAAGATTTTGGGGTTTTAAACTTATATCTTCAAATTTTATAAATTTTTCGGGTCTGATTGCTTTAATTTTTTAAATTACACACACACCCACACACACATTACACATATATATCATCTTTTAGATTTGGAGGCAAAATTTTGGATTTTATAGTAGCAAAAAAACCTTTTTTTTTCATATTTTTATGACCACCTTTAGATGGAATTTTAAAAAGTTTTATAATTTTCTTTTAAAGAATTTTGATGGATTTTTAAACTGTTTTAGGTAATCAAAAATATTTTTTAATAAATATATTTGCTTAATTCTTTTTCTTGAGGGGAGGCCTCTTGTCTTTTGTAGGCCAGTCTGCTCCTACTAATAATGCTCTGTGATTAAATATTTGGTACGAACAAATGCCAAAAAACTAGGATAAAATTATTTGTAGACCATAGCTGTAATGCCATTCAGCAAAAAACAAAGTAATTATTCCCAATTACCCAAAAAAGAGAGAGAGAGAGAGAGAGAGAGAGAGAGAGAGAAGTCAATGGATGGTAGCAAGTCCCTGTATATAACTTCAACATCATTTATAACTACCAGAAGTCATGAACTGCATTATTGAGTGAGATAGATTCAATTACTGGAAAAACAATTCTCTCAATTTTCTTTTTTATTTTGGCATGAGAAGCTCATATATATGGGAGAGACAGATAACAATAAATACTGTTAATAAATATTATTGTAGGCTCACTTTTTTTTTTTTTTTTTTGAATCAAAACATGTATCTATGTTCAATTAAGAAGTATCAATTACAACTTTATCCTATAAAATCAAACTATAAAGATCCTTAGGCCATCCAAACTAATTCTTCATCTATGTCTAAAGCAAACTTTGCTAGGAAATCAGCACCTTGTTTGCCTCTCTATACGTGTGACTAACAGACCAATGAGGTTTGTTTTGTAACATTCCCCTTATATCTTCTATGATCTTGCCTTCCCACCTCCCAGTTATTATCTTCTCTATTTACAGCTTTAACTACACTCAAAGCATCCCCTTCAAATTCAGCTCTGCCCACTTGCACCTCTTCACACAACTTCAAAGCTCTCCACAAAACTTTAGCTTCAACTTGAGCAGCAGACATGGCATGAAACTGTGGCATACATGCAAATATCAAAACATCACCCAACTTGTCTCTAATTACAATACCTACTCCCATCTTCTTGTTTTTCATAATAAAAGCGGCATCCCAGTTCACTTTTGAGACCCTTTCCCTAGGCTTCTTCCATCTCACCAACTCTCTGCTCTCAAGGTTGTTCAATGAGCTTTCAACACAATTTGCTTCCTTAAATTCTGCAATTTCCACCACAGCTTGTTTAAAAATAGTATCAAGACTAGTAAACTGTGCTTCAAAGATGAATTTGTTTCTTCTCAACCAGATGTTTCTCAAAATTGTAACAACCAGTTCCATCTCTTCTTCACTCAGAGTCTGTGTCATTTTCTTCCATACAAGCCCAAAATCCACTTCTTCTAATGACTACTTCTGTAGTGGACTGCTCCCATTTGCCCAAACATCCACAGTTGCAGCACAACTCCAAAGCACATGACAAACTATTTCTTCTTCTTGGTAACAAATTGGACAGTAGGGCTTCTCTATCACCTTTCTTCTAAACAAATTTCTTCGTGTTGGTAGGCAATTATTAAGTACTTTCCACATAAACAACTTTATAACCCCTGAGACTGTTAACCTCCAAATGTTACTCCACCCCTCCTTTTCAAAGGAAGCATTCGAAGACTCCGCTTGTATATTTTTCCTTTTCTGCATTTCAAAGTGATATGCATATTTAACACTGAAGATCCCACTTCTTGAGGGTGCCAAAATATGCTTGTTTGGTTTACCAATCTTGCAAATAGGTAAACCACATATAACCCCAGCCTCATCTTCATTAAAGCTTCCTTAACAACATCCACCTTCCACTCACCCTTATGCTCATCAATTAAAACTGCCACCCTATCTTCCACTAAAAAACATTTAACAGGAGATTGGACTTTATACGAGGATAGTTGAGGGGTCCACCTATTTTCCCATATTTTTATGCTCTTACCATTGCTAACCCTCCACACTAACCCCTCTTTCAATAAATCAATACCCCCCAACATAATTCTCCAGATTAAAGAAGGACCCCTTCCCAGATTTGCCTCCGACACACTTGAATGTTTATTGTACTTATCATGCAAAACCCTTTCTGTGATGGACTCAGGATTTAGTAACACCCTCCAAAACTGCTTAGCTAGAAGAGCTTTGTTAAAACTCTCTAGCTCTCTAAATCCAAGGCCCTCACATTTCTTTGAAGCTCTCATTCTGTCCCAACTCATCCACCTTATCTTTTTATCATTTTCTTTAAAACTCCACCAAAATTTAGCCATCTAAGCTACTATTTCTTTGCACAATTTTTTTGGAAATGCAAAGACACTCATATAATAAGTTGGTATCGACTGGATCACAGCTTTTAAAAGGACCTCTTTCCCAACAGGAGATAAAAAGTGATTCTTCCAATTGTTTATCGTTTGCCATACTCTATCTTTTATGCTTCTAAAAGTATCATACATGGACCTTCCTACCATTGCAGGTAGTCCCAAGTATTTCTCAAAACTTTTCTATACTCTAGCACCCAGGTCCTTTATAATTCTCCCACAATCTCCCTTTCTTCCATTCGAGCTAAACATGATAGTAGTTTTCTGTTTATTGTGGCATTGCCCAGAAGCTTTCTCATACAATTGCAAAATGCTTCTGATCTTCACCCATTCTTCCCAACTTGCCCTTCCAAAGATGATGCAATCATCTACAAAAAGGAGATGAGTAAGTTTTACCCCTCCTCTTGCCACTACCACACCTCTAATCATCCTGGCCTTTGCTTTTTGCCTCATTTATTAAGCCATTTAAACCTTCAGCACATAACAGAAAGAGGTAGGGAGATGGTGGATCTTCCTGCCTCAGACCCCTCGATAGTTTAATCACCTCTCCAGGTTGTCCATTTAACAAAACAGCATAAGAAACTATAGTGATACAAGCCATAATCAAACTGATTCATCTCCTCCCAAACCCCATCTTTATCATAATTGCCTCTAGATAGTTCCACTCAACTCTATCATAGACTTTTGAAATATCTAGCCTCAAGGCCATGGACCCCATTTTACCCTTGAGTCTAGTTTTCATAGAATGTAAAGCCTCATAAGCTGCTACTATATTGTCAGTGATCAGTTTACCCAGGATGAAGGCAGTTTGGTTTTGTGAAACCACTTCATTTAACACATTTTTCAATCTGTTTGCCAAGGTTTTTGCAATAAGCTTGTACGAGACATTGCACAAGCTTATTGGCCTAAAATCTCCAACCTTTTTTGGATCAGACAGCTTTGGGATCAAAGCTAGGTATGTAAAATTCAAGGAGGTTTCCATCATACCACCATTCAAGAAACTCATAGCTGCCTCGCTAACATCTCCACCTACAATTCCCCATAAATTTTGATAAAAACATGCACTGAAGCCATCTGGACCATAGGATTTGTGAGGGCTCATATCTCTCAAAGTTGCCTCCACCTCCTCCCTGCTAAAACTCTTCTCGAGCTCCACATTCATACTGCTTGTTACTTTTGTGCCAATAGAACTGATACATTCCTCAATAACCTATCTTGAAGGTGATTCAGATCTGTAAACCTCAAAAAAATGCCTGTTGAAAGCCTCAACAATCTCTTCCTCTTCCACCCTTACAATTGATTGAACATCCATCACTGAAAGAACTTGATTTCTCATCTTCCTTTGATTGGCACAAGCATAGAAGAACTTAGTGTTCTTGTCTCCTAGTTATACCAATTTCTTTTAGCCTTTTGCCTCCACCTTATATCCTCTTGCTCTAACAACTTCCCCACATCTTTTTTAAGCTTATTTAACTCTGTTGCAACCTAAGGCCCCTCCATATCTTGCAATTCTTTCATCTCTCATGCTATTTGCTCATTATTTTCTCCCTTCTCCCTATCCCTCCTAAAAAGCCATTTGTTAGTTCACCACTACACCTATACAACATGTTCTGCAGTTCCTTAATAGGTTCCAGTGTCACCTGTTTCCTCTCCCAAATCTTTTTCACCAGCGCCTCACATTACTTGTCTTTTAACCAACTTGCTTCAAACTTGAAAACAAACCTTCTTTTCCTCTTCCTTTTTCTTTCTTTCTTAACAGTCATTAGGATAGGCTTATGGTCTTATGTGGGCAGTGTACGGAACCCTTTCACATGGAGTAATGGTCATGATGACCATACTTTTATAAAGGAAATGATAGACAGGTATGTGGCAAAAAAGGAATGGAGAAGGAGGTTTCAATCAGCAGTTGTGGAAGGTCTGGTTGCCAGAAGTTCAAACCATAAGCTTATCCTATTATTGTGGGCTCACTTGATATATCAATCTTTCTCATTAGTTGCCAGCTATTAATTATAGTTCAAGAATTTAATTTCTTTACTTAAAGCTTATATTAATTAGTTTATGGTTTCTATGCTTTTTAAAATTTAAAGAATTAGTTAGGTGTGGTAATATTATTATATCTCTAATTTATACTACTTATTTTGTCTCTTGACGTGGTTTATTAAAAAAAATTTAAAAATATATACTCAAAATAAAATAGTATGGGTTTGCAACTGGATCCAGATATATATGTAAAATAAATAATATTGTCGTTACATCACAATGCAAAATATTAATTTACAAAAAATAAAATAAATAATAATACATCATAACTAATTAGACTAAGAATAATACTACGGGTCAGCCTACTGTAGGGGTGTACACTTTGCACACCCTACGTGGCTGCACCTCCTCTCATTATTATTATTATTATTATTTTCTTTCGTTGTCTAGACCTGCTCTCTCTTATTCTCTCTCTCCATCTCTCTCCTCGACTCTCTCTCATCTCGGCTCTCTATCTCCTCTCGCTCGCTCTCTCTCTCTCTCTCTCCTCTCGCTCGCTCTCTCTCTCTCTCTCTCTCTCTCCTCTTGCTCGCTCTCTGTCTCGTTCCTCTCGCTCTCTCTCCTCTCTCTCTCTCTCTCCTCTCGCTCCTCTCGCTCTCTCTCATCTCAGCCCTCTCTCATCCTCTCACTCTCACTCTCTCTCGACTCTCTCTCTCATCCTCTCTCTCCTCTTGCTCTCTCTCATCCTCTCGCTCTCTCTGACTGTCTCTCTCATCTCAGCCCTCTCTCATCCTCTCTCTCTCCTCGACTCTATCTCTTCTCGACTCTCTCTCATCAGTCCATTTCTCTCATAACTCAAATTTTGGAATGGGTGGTTAGGATGAAGTCACGTTAGGTGTGGGTTGGCTGATGTGAAACAGGAGGCTGATGCAAAGATTTATTCTTAGACTAATACAATGCTACTATTCACATCATAACTAATTGGAAGCAAGAATTTTTTTTTTAAAAAAAGGATCCGGTTACAGATAACCAGGTCATAAAACCGGATCCGTAACAAGATCCAAGTTTCTCTTAACCGCCTGGATATATCCGGATTCTGAATTTCGGATCGGACTGGACAAAAATCTAGCCCGATTCAACACTCATATAAAATAATACTTAAAAATATAAAAAGATGAAAATTAAAATTAAAATTCTAAATCTTTTTTCTTTTTAATATTTATATATTTTTTAATAAACTACATGATGTCAGATCTGGGTGACATAATAAATAGTATAAATAAAAAGCATAATAGCATTACTCTATTCGCTAAATGTAACACATGGTTTGACTGTGGTCTGGCCTTCTAGCTGTAGCTAGCAGTAGCAGTAGTTAATTGTTAATGCTTGTGGCCAAGTCACGTCATGAAATCATTTTCCATAATCTCATCGATACATATGTGTATATATAGGTCTAGTCCATGATCAATAATTACGAGCAGGACAGGTGGGTGCCAATATTTTTTAAAAGGGTGGAAAGAAAAGAAGAGTAGACGTAAGATATCAAGCACAAGTGCAAGACTGATTAGACTTAACATGCCCGCTTTCCAGCATCCACTAATTATGTTCTTGGAAACTAGATATATAAATATATATATATATATATATATACACATCTTTGTGCAACGTGCAAGACACGTTTTCCTACACAAACGTACTTTAACATAAAAAGAAAAGACGGTGCCCGCTAGAGTAGTACCACTAGGTCAAATTGACCTTTTAATTATTTTTTTTTAATTTTTTATCATTTTTAAATATTTTTAAAAAATATTAAAAAAATATCAATATATTAAAAGTTATTTTCTTAATTCTTAAGTAAAAATAAAAATAAAAATAAAATAAAATATATAAGGTGTCAAAATGAGAGGACAAGTTAAGTGAGTAAAGTAGTATTTTTCTTTTAAAAAAAACAATAATTTTGTTTTTAGAAGATAAACTCAATCAGAAAGTAATTAAGTAGGGGCAAAGACTTAAGTTTTAGAAAAAAAAAACCAATAATAAGGACAAAACGGAAAAATGATAAATGTATAGGGATAAAATTGGAAACAAAATTTAGAAAAAATTAATATTTATTTATGATTATGCAACAGCTAGAGGCAACATGGCCAAATATGTAAATCTATCAATAAATTAAAAGGATAAAAATGTAAATTTTCAAATAGAAGAAATGCAATAATAAGGACGAAAAGAAAAAAGTAAGAATAAAGAGGAATAAAATAGAACAAGCATAGGCTCTTGTGTGTGTATATATATATATATATATATATACACAAACGTATCAGAACAATTGCTAGCCAAATTAAATTAATTAAAAGCCCAAGCTTTATAAATTATAATATTATAGTTCTTCTAAAATTAATGATCAACAGTAGTATCGAATGCTAGCTGTAGCTGCCTGCCTGGCCTGCTTAGATAAATGATCGATCATGTCTCTGTACGTACACTCTCTCTGAATCACCAATCGACAGCATTTTTCTTATTCTCTAATTGTTTGGAAGAAAAGTAACGCTTCATCGATACAACTACCTTCTATTCATTCACAAAATTATAAACAAAACTATCGTATTACTTTCAATTTAAAATATACATTTTGCTAATTAATTTGGTACCTTTAAGTACTTTTTGTTAAGATCTGAAGGTACGTTAGATAAATTAAAAAATAAAAAAGATGATAATTTGACAAGATTCTTACATCTTATTGGAGTCTAGCAATTACCAGGAAAAAGATATATAGTTTGAGGGGGAATCAAATGACCATTTTGTAAAGAGAAAAGCACGCGGCATCTCTAAACAGAAAAGCAGCAGCACCAGAAACTGTTTGGTGGAACAAGGGATATATAAAAGCGCATTATATTATATATATATATTTATATATACACACACATAGGCGGTCGGGCCTTTTGAACAGTAGAGATGGTTTCTACCCTTTCTTGTACTGTTCCTCATAGCATTTTTAATTCTGATCCCCTCTATATATATATATATATTTTATAAGAGGGAGAATTTGATCTTTAATTCTCTTAATGAAAAATATATATATATTAACGAATGAAAATTGGGTTAAATAAGCCTCTTTTGAGTTTAAGAATATGTACACTTTTAAAAAGTGGTGGAAAGTGTCATTTATTTTATTAGCCTCAATTAATATTGGAATCCCAAGATTTTAGGTATATCCGTATATGCTAATGGCACACTGCACGCACTCAATCCAGTAGCAAGCCATTATTTATACACATATATACATGCATATATACATACGCACATACTTATATATACATGTATAAATAAGTTTTTAGTGTTACATCTAATACATTAATACTAGAAGGCATACAAATGGCTAGACCTCACCATAAAAAACACGCGCTCGGGCAAATTTTGCAAGCATGCTCTAAAATGTGATTTTATTCTAAAACTCTGTTATTTTTCCAATTCCGACTCCGTCTCGATTTGATTAAAATTTGGCGCAATCAAGTTGGAGTTAAGAGTTATATTAGATGTGCCTAATTTGACACGAATCAATAATTGGGTCAATCACGCCCTAATCCAAACACAATTTATATATATATATAATAATTCTTGTGGACGGGTCAACTTAAAATAATATGATCCGTTTGACTCATAACTAGGGTTGTAATCGAGCCGAACTAGTTTTTGACTTGTCAAGTTCAGCTCAACTCAAAATACTTGAATCCAAGTTTGAGCCCGAGTTCGCAATTTTTATTTATTCTTTGTTCGAACTCGATTTGATAAGCTAAACTCTTAAGTTAAGCTCGAGCTAGTGCCAAAGAACGAGCTTGCTCGAATTGTTTATTTCTTATATTTTTTTATTAAGATTTTATAATTAATAAATTAGATAAATAAAAAAATAAAAATTTAATATTAAATTTATACAACTAACAAGTAGAACCTCTATTGAATTATAATATTTTAAAAATTTATAAATAATTAATATCTAACTAATTAATATTTATCCATAATAACAATATATTATATGCCTACATAAATTATTAATATTTACACATAATATGATAGCATTTATCTATTTCATATATGATTCTCACATGCTAGTATATGAAATTATTAAATCTTATCGACTAATTATTATACAAATTATAAAATATACCTATGAAGTATATTCAATATATAAACATAAGTAATTAGGTTACATATTATATATTTAATTATAAAAGTACTATACTTATATTATTAGCTAATACATATATATTTATATATATATGTATATATACATAGGTGTATGTATATATTTATCAATATATGAATAAGCTTTAATCGAATTGACTCAGGCATAAACGACTAAACCTTAACTAGCCTTAGCCTAGTTGAGCCTAATTTTGTTAGGTATGTGTCATTTACTAATCGAGCGGGTATTTGCTTTCGTGGGCGAGTTTGTTTTTTTCATGATTTGAATTCTATTCGAGTTTAACCAGACGAGTATCAAGCGGGCTATTGAATAGACTGGTTTATTTAAAGCCCTACTCATAATGAGAGCAAATATTCACAAATATCTTATTTCTCATAATACCATATATATAACAACTCAAAAACTATACAATAAAATAGAAAATAAAATTTAAAAATTAATGTGTTTTTTAAGCCACAACTTAATTTACCCAACACTTAAAAAAGTCATTCTCTTCTCTGAAGAGCAAGGTCTGACTTTCTTTGCCTCGACAAAGATTACTAGTCTCTCAAAGTTTATTTGTAGAGTGGTGGTATGGCTGATGAAGAACTGTCAAAACTCTAGGAAGATTTCAACCTTATAGAGGAGGAACAAGCGATCAAATTATTAGAAAATGTTACATATTCATGAATCAGAAGTCAGAGGGAAGCAGTGTTTTTGGCAATGATCATATCTGACAGAGGGGTGAACAAAGAAGGCTTTAGGTCCACAATGTCTCAAGTGTGGAAACGAAGGTTGGATCGCATTCAAAGAGACAGGAGAGAACCGATCCTTAATGGACTTTCAAAAGGTGGCTGACAAAGAAAAGATCATGCTTGGAAGGCCCTGGTCTTTTGATAAATCTCTTGTAGCTATCCAGGATTTTGAAGGCAACACTGCCCCAATTGAATTCTCTTTCTCTCAAGAAGATTTTTGGCTCTAGTTTCATAATCTACCATCAGCAGGTATGTCAAAAGAAATTGGAGTACAAATTGGATCTGCCATTGGTTTGGTCCTAAAGGTAGATGTCGATAAAGAAGGCTTGGGATGGAGCAAATTTCTTAGAGTCAGAATTGTCATTGATATAATCAAACCCCTAGCACGAGGGAGATGGTTAAACATGGGTGGAAAACTGCGTTGGATTGCCTTCAAGTATGAAGATTGCAGGACTTTTGTTTCAACTGTGGAGTGCTGAAGCACATTGGAGGTAGCTGTCATAAGCAACAGAAAGACAGACGGTTGAATCTTCACAGCAGCAGTATGGCCCTTGGCTCAGAGCATAGCCTATTAAATTCAATTCATTGGGATCAAGAAAATACGGAGATAGTCGAGGAGGTGCACCACCACATGCCTGGCGGTAGCAGTCACTACACAGAGACGATAGTAGTGGCACCAAATTAGGTAAAGGGGAACATGGGCTGCAGTCTGAGGCACATTCTAAGGAAATTAATGCAAATTTGAAAATTGAAGATTATGAAGATAACCAATTGTCCTGTGGAAGGTCAAAACAAAAATTATGGAAGAAATGAGAGCTTAAAAGGAGGAGATAACCAGTTAACGGAGAACTGACCTTAAAAGGCAATTTGTTTTCTAAGGAAAGTCTTGCAACCAGTGAGCGTAAACAAGTGGAAAACTCAACACGTAAAGACTCCCTTGCCAGTATGGATTTCGAATCCCATTTAATAGCTCATTCTACTATATCCACTGCAATTGATAATGCACATGTCAACAGTATAGTCAGCACTAAAAGAAAATCTATATCCACTAATAATTGTGGTAATGTGACACCAAAGAAGTCTAGTTGGAAGAGAAGGACCACAGAGTCTTTGACTAAACAAGCACTTACTCTGAGTAAAAATATGTTTAGTAAAAAAAGATAGCACGAAGTAGTTGTGGAGGAGGTTCAGACTGCACCATCTGCTAAGAAGCAAAAGAATAAGCTCATAACTACAAGGAGTAAAACTCAGGATCTATTGGTGGAGGTTGTGTTGCAGCCCCACCAACAACAATGATTGGCCTCAATTGGAATTGTTGAGGGCTTGGGAACCCTCAAAAAGTTCATGATCTTCACCGCTTGGTGACCACTAAGAGCCAAAACTTTGTTTTCTTTATTAAAACTAAGTTTAATAGATGGAAAACAAAAAATATAAATCAATTGGGTTTTAACAGGAGTTTTGTTATGGATAGTACAAGAAGAAGTGGAGGGTTAGCTTTCTTTTAGAAGGACTAGGTGTATGTGGAATTAGATTCTTATATACAAAGTCACCTTTCTCTCAAGATTACCCAACTAGACACTGGCTACAAATGGATTTTAACAGGCTTTTATGGCATTCTCTTGAGAGCAAAAAGGGTTGAAAGTTGGAGGCAATTGAAAGCACTGAAGTCCTCTGATTACTTGTCATGGCTTTGCATTGGTGACTTTAATGAGTTCCTCAGTTAGAATGAAAATTTTGGAGCTACCTTGATATAAGTACTTGAGTGTGATCTTAGTGACTTGGGTTTTCAAGGTCCAATATACACATGGTGGGTAGCTCGTTCAAACAGTTAAGGGAATGTTCGGAAATCTCTTAGCACCATTGCTTCCTTGATGGGGCCATACTGGTTATCGATAACCATTTGGCAATAATCAAGAAGGAAAGGATTCTACAAAAGAAAGACTGGATCGTGCTCTAGGAAACTCAGAATGGCACAATCTGTTCAATATAACTAGAGTTAACACAATAACTGCACAAGCCTTAGACCATTACCCAATCCTCTTTGGACTGGTCAATATGATGAATCAAGATAGGAGGAGGAAGAAACCATTCAGAAATGAAGCTAATTGGGCTAGAAGGGAAGACTGTAATGATGTAGTTAGGTATGCATGGACTCATGGTTCCTCTCCCTTAACAGATCTTACAGAAACTTCTAAAGGATTAAATAGTTGCAAAGAATCTCTCAAAAGCTGGAGTAAAGTGGCCTTTATGAATAAAAAAGAGCTTATTAACACTAAGTACCTCTCTCAACTCAAAGACTTGTAGGAGGCTAATGAGGGTGATCACGCAGTGCAAATTAGTAATCTGAATAAGGAAGTTGATAGTTTTCTTAAAGAGGAAGATTTAAAATGGAAGCAAAGGGCAAACTAAAGATGGCTTAAGGAGGGGGATAGGAACACCAAATTTTTCCACATGTGTGCTAACGAAAAAAGGAAGACTAGCTTTACCAAGAGCATCATTGATGGGGAAGGAATACTACCAACACACACAAGGACATTAGTGACTTGTTTCAAGTATTCTTCCAAGACTTATTCACCACCTCACAACCTAAAGGGATTGATGTGTGCTTACAGTCATTAAGACCTATGATGCTGAGGAAATGAACACAAGAGTGACTCAAGATATTATTAATATAGAGATTTAGCAGGCTTAAGCTCACTTGGGCCTAGTGACTTCCCAATTGATTTCTTTCATAATCGTTGGGAAATAGTAAGGAAATGGGCGTGTGCTATAGTAACTATAGCCTTTAGAACAGATTCTTGGGCCACTAACCTAAATGATACATTCATTGCCTTGATTCCCAAAGTCACAAAACCAACCAAAGTATTAGAATTTAGGCCCATTAGCCTTTGCAATGTGTAATACAAGATCATAGGCAAAGTATTAGCAAACAGGTTGAAATCCATTCTTCCTACTCTCATCTCCTCTACAAAAGTGCTTTTGTTCCTGGAAGACTAATATCAGATAATGAAATCGTTGCATTTAAGTCAATGCCTACTATGAAATGCAAATTACATGGGAGGGGTGGTTTTACGGCTTTAAAGCTAGATATGAGCAAAGCCTATGACATGATTGAGTTGCCAATAAGTGTAATTTTTACATGATTTTTATTACTCTTTTACTTATTAAAATTGTTAGTTTTCCTTTATTTCTTTTGATTTGATTTGATTTTTATTTATTTTTCTTTATTTACTTGTGTTTGAAGGAATGAGAAGGTTTAGTGCAAATGAATGGCATTTTGGTACATTCAAGAAAGGAAACAAGGGCAGTTTGATGTTCAATCCCTCCAATTTAGCTTCCATGGCCATGAAACTACTAGATATTGGAGCTTTAATTGGTTGTGCAGGCATTGCACTTAATGCATGTAGATAAATATTTTGGAGCAATTAGATAATGGAGTTGGCTTAATCGAGAAGACTTTGTTGGCTTCAAAGGTCAGGAAAGGTCAAAGGGGTTTAACGTAATCCCGAATTGGAAGCTTCTTTGCACAATCTTGAATATTCGTTAGAGATCATATTAAGCTGATTCAAAAGGTGTTGGAAAGATAACTTAATGAGCTACAATTGTTCCTGAAATAGAGTTGTTGTAATTCCCACATTTTCCAAGCGAAAAACAGCCCGCAATCTAAGCTTGAAAATATGCAGAATTGACAACGCAAATTGGGAATTGATTTTCTTTCCTTGTGAGAATTTCTTAAAAAAGAAAAAGACCGTAAAGAGTCTATGACTTGTCTTTGGAGGGGAGCAGTCGACATCAAGGAAGAGCCGGGTTTTTGATAGATAACATGTCAAACATATCAAAAGAGAAGCCAACAATGTAGCTCATGCTCTAGGCAAGAGTGTTTTGGCTATTTAGATGTCATCATTGACATTGAGGAAACTCCTGCTTGTATTCAATCTCTCTTAGAGGTACCCAATGATCTCTCTCTCTCCTCCCCCCCCCCCCCCCCCCCCCCCCCCGCGGGGGTCCGGCCCACTCCAATATATTATTCGAGTACATGTGATTTTTAAATAAAATTGAATCAATATTTTATATTTTGCTCAAATTTTAATTTTGTTTTTCTTGTTACTTTATTTGTATTTTGAGCATTATTTTAAATACTTTCCTTTATATGTATAGTTATAATTATAGTGTTACCTCATCATTTTCCACATTTAAATTTACTATACACAGATTTTCTTCTTCATTTCCCCTTCTTTTTCTATCTAAGCACATGAGGTGCACACAAGGATCGCATCAAATATGTGGGATTGGGCTAAGAGTGATAGAATAACCTATATTATTAAGCAGTCACTCTGCCATTATCGACACCCATTTGTCTCGATAATGGGTCTCCTCGATCGGAAGTCCAATAAAAATGAAGGCCCCATAGTGTAAACTGTAAATGGTCGACGGTGCATGATTTATTGGCCAATATAACCACATTTAAGACGTACTACTTGACCAATCCATATATTACTTTTTTTAACTAGCAAAAACTTTGAGATAGAACAAAAAGCATATATATATATATATATATATCTATATATTGTGCTAATTACACATATTTCATTCTCGTTTATTCCGTCATGAGAAATGCTTTGGCCACAAACAACTGTGGCTTGATTTAGTACATCAAATTGTAAAATTACTTTTATTTTAAAGTGGACCTAACGTATCACATGAAGTCATGTTTGCTTGTAAGTTCATTTTTGTGAAATCTCTTGGTGACTGTAGCACTTCTCATCCATCACATCACATGGCAATAAAAGTACTTATTCAAAACGTGTTCCTTATGGGAATATATTATATGCGTGTGAGAGAGATTCATGAAGGGGAGACTGTCATTAACTCTAATGAATATGAAAATGAGATTCGAGTAAACCAATCACATTGTATTGCCAGAGAGCATACTGTCCTACATGCACTTTGTTTTAGGTAGGAAACGCAACTTGCTACAAATTTTAATGGAAAAAACATCTGCTTAAGCCTGTAATATTAATCAAGAACCATAATATATATATTTGATACACAAGAACATTATTTTATTTCTGAAAATTTGATTCATTAAAAGCCACTTGTGCCTATAAAACTAGGCAAGATTGTACTTTGTTTCCTCGTATGTGTCATTCTACTTGGTTAATATTTACAGATCACTAAGGGATCGAAGTTTATTTGAATTAATACAAGATTCAGGATAGCCAATCACATAACTAGGCCGTGAAGATCCGATACCAGCTCTGGCGCCTCATGTACAGAACCAATATCGATCACATGCATACAAGTACGTACTAATTACAAGGTCAGTACCTATATATATGTGTGTGCGCGTGTGTGAAATCATAGTCGTAAGAGATATAAGTAGTTAAATATGCATGTAGGTTCGTGTTTATTATTTGTATATCTAATATGAGAGAAGGACTGTTGGTCATAATTGATGTCCCCTAGCTCGATCGGAACTAATTTTCCCATGCATGCAGTTCAATTAATAACAGATAATAAAAATATCCAAAAACTAAAAATAAAATTTTTGGGTGGGAGGTAATTAATTATAATGCAAATTACATTATCTCTCTAGCTAACTCAAATAATATTAGATATATATTACTCATGCGCACCTTCGTCAAGCTTTGAAATTAAGCTGTTTAATTAATATATTAATATATATATGTAGAAATTATTATGTTGTTGTCTTAAGAGTTAAAACCCATAAAACGAAAAACACTTAGAATTTAGTGTCATGTGCATGCATGTGCGATATTGCTTCAATTAAGTCAAAATCCAACAACTCTTGAGGTGTATATCCTTTATGAACTAATTAATTATCTTAATTTTTCTGATAACGTGTACACACACACACACACACACATATATATATATATATATATATATATTCTACCATCATCATTAGTAATGCATGTAAGTTGGTCTTCTGCATATTGAGAAGACCGACTTTAGAGGAAGTCAAAACTACTTTATTTGACATTCTTGAAGATAGTAGCCCTGAACCTAATGATTTTGGGTCTTGTTTTTTTATGAAATGTTGGGATACTATCAAAGAAGACATTGTTGAAGCAGCTGCTGAGTTTTTCAATGGGACTCCACTTACTAAGTTTTATTTTTCAATGTTCATTGTCATTACTCCCAAAGAGGAGAACCTATCGAGTTCTGCTAAATTCAGGCCTATTAATCCGTGCTCGGTGATTTATAAAGTGTTCTCTGAAATTATGGTTAACGGACTTAATCCTCTTCTTGCTAAAATTGTCACGAAAAAACAAGGGGTATACATCAAAGGCCGAAGCATACATTAGAACATTGTGCTTGCCCAGGAAATGATTCATAACATTAACACTAAGGTGCGAGGAGGCAATGTGATGATCGATTAAGGTGGATATCACTAAAGCTTATGATCGGCTCGAATGGAGTTTTCTATTGGAAGTATTAAAAATCTTGGATTTTTCTAAAAAATGGAGACAACTGATAGCCAATTGCATTACGACGCCATCCTTTCTATTTTAAAAAATGGCACTAGTAAAGGCTATTTTAAATCTTCATGAGGGTTGAGACAAGGGAACCCGTTATCTCCCTACTTTCTCATAATTGCTGAAGAAGTGCTGAGTTGACTACTTAATAATAATGCAACCGATGGTAAGATGAATGACTACAAAACTCACAGAGGACGCCATCGTATTTCTTATCTTTTTTATGTCGATGATATTATGATATTTTTAAAAGGCTCCAAAAATTCTTTAAAGGCTTGTATGGATATGCTACACACATATGAAAATATTTCTGGTCAAAAGGTAAATTACACCAAATCTGCAATGTATTTTGCTAAACAAGTTTCCACAGCACAGAATGCAATTGGGCTTCAGACTATGGGTTTCCATGGAGGTGTTTTTCCATGTTTATACTTGGGTGCACCTATATGTATAGGTAGTATACGCGCCAATCATGTAGATCCCTTGATTTAAAAAGTGCAAAAGAAACCAGCCTCGTGGAAAGGCATGCTTTACTCTCGAAGGGTGGTAGACTTGTGCTAATAAAACATGTGTTATTTAGTATTCCTATACACCTTTTAACTGTAATTAACATACCTCGAAGTGTCATACACAAGTTAAATAAGATTTTTGTTGATTTCCTATAGGGTGGTAAGGATGGCAAAAAGAAAAAGAAATGGGTGGCATGGGACATTGTCTGTAGACCTAAGGAATAAAGTGGTCTCAGTATTAGAAAATTGGAAGAGATAGAGAAAGCTCTTCATATGAAATTTGTTTGGCAATTTCTGTACGAAAATTCGCTTTGGGCTAATTTTTTCTGAGCAAAATATAAAGCTTCTATTCTCCCTTTCCTTAAGAATCAAGTTTCTTACGAATCTCATTTTTAGAAAGCTTTAAAACCATTGATCAAAGCGGTGATTAGAGGCTCGAGATGGATTATTAGTGAAGGCAAGATATCATTTTGGTTTGAAAATTGATCATCTTTGTGAATTCTTGGTGAACTCTCGGATGTTACTAGGGGTGTGACTGGTCCAATTTGGTCCGGTTTTAGACATATTTTAGAACTGAACTGGTATATACCAGTTTTGAGATTTGAATAACCGATACCGCACCGGTTACACCCCTAGTTTTACCAATTTCGGTCCGATTCGGTCTGATTTTTCTGATATATTATATAGTATATATATTATACTATATAATAATATAGTGATAATATATTGTAGTATATTATAATTGTATTATACACTATAGTAATATATTATAATATATAATATAGTGATATATTATAGTATATTATAATATATAGTGACATAGTATTAGTATAACTACAAATATGATAGACTATAGTGATACTACATAGTTATTTATATAGGATTTTAAAATTTAATATTATATTAATTAGTAATTTATCATATAATACAAAATTATTTAATGTATAATTATATATAATATAAAAAATCATAGAAAACATATTTTATACAATATAAAAAATTAAAATAGATATATGAACTGGTCTGGTCCGGTGTTAGAAAATGAAAATCGGAACCAGACTGATTTTGATCGGTTTTGAGAAAAATAAAATTGATACCAAACCAAACCTACCAGTTCGGTCCAGTTTACTGGTTCACCGATTTTTTTTCACTCCTAGATGTTACGGATCCCTACTTGACTATAGATGAGGTCTTTTCTGATATGGGAGATAACTGGGAGAAAAGACAGGAGATAGTGAGGAGCCCCATTTGCAAAGAACTGAAGTTACAACACATTTATCTCTCATTAGGTCATGTTATTCCTATATGAAGAGCAGAGCAGAATGGCAACTTTACGACCTTTCTAGCTTGGCACCACAACCATGATCCTAAAGAAAAAGTGTCATGGGCTAAATAGATCTGGCGTAAATTAATTCTGAGTAAAATTTCTATATTTATGTGGAAATGTATGTTTAATGGTCTGCATTTTGACCAGAATATTTTGAAGTTGCATATTTCTATGGCCTCTAAATGTGAATGTTGTCAAGTGGTTGATTGTGAATCTTTAAATCATTCGTTACTTTTGGGAGAGATTCCGTCCTTTGTTTGGAATTCTTTTTGAGGTAGCACTAGGTCTGAATCTTGTACCTACTAATACATGGTGTGATAAAATTTAGGAATAGCTATCCAAGGCTCAGGAGGTTTCGCAAATCAGCATTGCAATTGGCATTCTTCCTTCATTAATAAACTGGTTTCTATGTTTATACAGATGTAAAGCCAAAATGGAGGGAGTTGCTCAAACTAGGGAGCAAGTGTGCTAAAAGATCAAGAATATTTTTAGCTTAACTCATTCTCACAAAAAACGAATAAGCCCTTCACCAAATGCTCAGATATGGTGATTTTAAAGCAACTCAGTTTAATGAAAATGCATGTACAGAAAAAGTCTATGCAAATCTTGAAGTGGATGTGCCAGGCTCAGGGATTTGCTAGACTTAACATTGATGGCAGTAGTCTGGGCAATCCAGGTCGAAGTGGAGGTGGAGGGATTCTTCGTGATGAGAATGGTCATATGATTTTTTCTTTTGTTAGGTTCTATGGTATTAATTCAAACAACATTGCAGAAATAAAAGCCCTATCTAATGGTCTTAGTTTATGTGCTAAACTGAATATTAATCACATAGAGGTTGAAACGGAATCTAAACTAGTGGTTAATTGGTGGGAGAAAGATGGGCAAGTTCCTTGGCATAGTCAGAAATACTGGAGAGAGGCTTGATTGACGACTCGTTCAATGCATGGTGGTATGTCTTTATCATTCTTTTAGGAAAACGAACCATGTTGCAGACAAATTAGCTTAACTGGGCACAAGAGTTACAAAGTATTTATTTAATACCAGAGACAGCCTTCCAAAAGACATTGTGGGAGCTATTAGAATGGACCAGGCAGGTTTACAAGTTATACGACATCGATAACATTTTTGTGTTATATTTTGTTGTACAATTTAGGCTTTACTTTGTCTTGATTTGATTGCAGGTCTTGTTAACACACATTTTTATGTTTTGATTTGTTGGGTATTCCTATTGGATTAAGGTTAGTGATTTTCTTTTGTGTTTTTTCAGTTCTTATTGATACCTGGCTGGGTTTAGAATTTAGGATGATATGTAACTCCCAGGTATCCAGTTGTAACCACAATTTCAACCTCCTAATTAATCTCTTTCATAATCTAGTCATATATATTAGCCTCATATTAGCCCCATGTCTTTCTTTTTCTTTTTTTTTCTCACACAATGCACCCTAATTCATCACAAATCATGAAAGTATTGAATGTTAGTTGTGGATATTTGATGCAGGTAGATCCAAGTATGATGATATAGAGCTGGCAGATGATCTGACGTTAAAAGCATTGGACTACCTCGAGAAGGTAGATCAATGCAAAATTGGCGGGAAAAAATGAAGATTTATTGGTTGGGTGAGGAACGACATTCCTTGATTGGAGAGAAAATGAGAGCGATATTGTGCATGTGCCAATATTTTTGCTAGGGGTGTCAAAATTGCGCATATGATCTCAATTTGGAAAGCTCGATTCGGTGCGCATATTGTTATCACCAAATTATATGCCTGGTGGTCCCTATTTCGAGCCCAAAATCAGTTGTTTTCCCATTCGAATTGCCATTTTTAGTTATTCATTCATTTTTGGTTATTTTTTCTTTTATGGAAATGTTTATTTTGATGAACAATTTTATTCCAGATTTTCAGCTAGATTTTATCATCACGATACTTATTTTATTTCATATTTTATTATTTGGTCATAATTGTAATTTTGTCTCTTTTTCCTTAGCTACGTAAGCCCGGCTTGTGGCCTTCAAAAGATATATTCAATTTTTTATAAAGAAACTCTAACCTGAGAGTTTATTTAAGAGTTTTCTCTCTGTTCGTGTTTTTCTCAATCTTAACAATGTCTGCAAACAGTGATTCCTTAGTTTTAGCCCTACAATTTTGACAAGAATTTTAGGAACCCAATCCAACCCTTTTAATTGACCTCATGTTTTGAATGCAAACACGAGGAAACTTCATCACCTAGCTATATAGCTACAAACTGCTTGCTGTTCCAGCATACATAAGTACTAGCTAGAGACTTATACGTATGAACAGAGCTAGCTCCATTTATCCCATGCTCACCAATATATCTATGGTGGAGATCAGTTACGTTAATGTAATGGTGTTTGTTCAAATAAAATGTTAACATGAAGGAAGAAGTTATGATGCTGTCATAAAAAGCTGGATGTTGAGGATCAACTAGAGAGAGAGAGAGAGAGAGGCTTATCAAGTATGCTCTAATTAAGAACGATTTTACATGCAAATCATTGATCATCGATATATATCTCTCGTTCTTAAAAATATACCCTACAATGTTACGTCATGAGTTACGATAATTGGTCCTGTCGATCGTTTGATCATGAATACCCTACATATATCTACACAAGTACTTGGTCGGTGCATCGTCAGTTAACTTTGACCGTTAGCCTTGTTTATAAAGCTATCCTTTCTATTATCTAAGCTCTCATCCTTCAGTACCGACGACGTAGGTATATATATATATATATATATATACAGGGATTCCACGATTAAATGAAGAATGCATGAAATTAAACACGAAGATATATAGTTTGGGTTATTATAATATAATGATTTTAAAGTACAGAGAGCAAGCACGAGTTATGAAGATCACTGTGTATCTTTTCTTGGAAGACTCTCAAAAGTTACAAACTCTTCCCATAGTTCTGATTCCTGAAGAAACAGCCCTCACTTGATTTCAAATAAAAATAAACAAATAGGGTTTCCTCGTGACATTGAGCACATGAGTCCTCGCTGTCCATCCGATCCAAAGTTCATGTGCCCCGAGATGCACGCTGCTGCGCTGCATGCGCAACTTACAAGTACTACTACTTATTACTACTCGATCCGTCAGTACTACATGGGTTAAAACCCTTATGGCCAATCTATATATATATATATATATATTCATGATCAACATATATCAGATCATGAGCTAGAATAATCGATCAAGCATATATATCATTAATTACGGTCTGTCGTTCAATTTAATTATATATATTTGAATCTTAATTAATTTGTTTCTACCAGCTCCCTCCTTCACACGACTGGCTGTAAATTAATTAATTAGTGCTTGTTTGAGCTTAAGAGCCAGAGTTGCCTATCAATACTCGATCATCATGTGAAGTATCTCAGGAAACTTTCAGGAGTTTCTGCAAAGCCACATGACAACATTTGGTAGCTTCATAAAACAATGACATGAAATGGATCAAGGTCGATCTGCTCTTTTTTTTTTTCCTTAAAAAAAACGTATTCGATCGATCTTGTAATTATTTACTTCTAGGCCTTGTAGCAATCTATGGTCTAGTTTGCCTTCTCATTCAGAACATGCTCAAAAGGATCAAAGAGATTCTAGAATATTTGAGCCAGATAAATTATTTTTTTAAAAAAGAAAAAATCTTGGAATTTCTTCAATTAACGCGCGATCTGTTTTTCGTTTTCAATATTATGCAGACTTTATTTTTTGGGGTCATGAGTCACCACGAAAACTTGGGATTAGATTTTCTTTCCTTTAGGATGATAACTACTTGATCAATCTTGTACGCTAATTTACTTGGCTGTGATAGACAAGATCACATGATCTCTCTTTCCTTTTCTTTTCAACTTTTTTCCTGTTGAAGAATTTAGGGCTAGCTAGCTTCGATCTGTTATGATTGGAGATCGAGTCAAAGATCGTAGGATAAAGATCCCTTCTATGTTTAAAACAGATATACAACGTCAACAACAACAAGAGATCAGTAATAATACGCAATATTATATGAATACATGATGATTGTTAGAGCGAGAGAGAGAGAGAGTTTATTAAAACTGATCTGCCTAAGAAAGATTTTGTTTGTGCATGCAATTGACATGCACAAAAGGGATCCGATCCACTAATTAATTTGAAGTTTCTCATGTTAAAAATTAACTAATTGCCAATGCATGCAGTTGATAGATCAGTACTTATATATATATATAGCTAGGGGACCACTTTTTTTTTAATTTCCTGGCTTATAATTCGAGCCCTCTTCGACCTAATTAAGCTACAAGTACATATGTTTAATGAGATTCCCATGCATGGTACTGATCTTCCGGCCATTGAAAGGCCAAAAGTGCACTTATTTATAGATAATGATCATGTTCCGTGCCCGGCCGGGGTGTCTCATGATCAAGTACTTACTCTTAATTTAAAATTAGGTCAATCACGTACAAGAATATTATAGGTTGTAAATTCCATGTTAACATGCGTGGCTTGTGGTTACCTTCCAGCTTATTTTAATTAGTAATTAATTAATATGCTATATATATTTATATATATATATATATATTAGTAAATTAAAGCTAAGAAACATAGGATTCCAAATGGGGTACGTGCGCTAGCTATCTCTTACCTCGAAGGAGGGAATATATATATATATAGAGAGAGAGAGAGAGAGAGAGACGATCAAAAAATGATTTGGATGCTATTATTTTAAATAGGTTGTATATATTATTATTTTAATATAATATAATGTATATGCATACAGATAATTAAGTACAGGTCGGCACACAAATTAGAAAACAATCAAGAATCATGTGCACAGTACTATTATATACGTACCCACTTGTCAATTAATGAAGTATTACTACGTACGTATAACTCAGATTAAGCAAAACCAACATTTGCCCTACATTTGCAGCCATGTTGTTGCAAATTAGTTAACAAACATACAATTATAATCAAGAAATCTAATCATTGTGCATGGTGAATTGTTTCACTATAAAGCTCATGCAAACTCTAGCTAGAAACTAAGGGATTATCTCCCATTTTGGGGAACTTAGATCAGCTATATATATTTGCTTACAATATATGTAACGCCCCATATCCGAAGGGTTGAGGAGTTACTTTTTGTCATTTAAAAATCATCTCCAAACAATACATGATATATATACTTCAAAGACTCCATAAGGCATAATCACAGTTTTTCAAACCAAACATACATGTTCCTCTCCAAGGACATCAATGGAACATTCTGACAAACTAAATCAACAATTCCAAAGTCTCAAATAAAAGTATCGACATCCGAAATATCAACCCAAAGAAAATCAAATCTACTATGCCCTTTGGTACTAAAGCCAACAGATTTTAGTACCCTTGGGTACTTAATCCACTGTGCCCAACTAGTCTTTCCCACGTGTCCTACTCTTAATTCCCAGCTAAACTATCAAAATCATCTAAAATATTGAATGTAATTTGGTGAGTTTTCAACAACTAGTAAGCGGTAAATATATATATATCAGTATGTAAACATGAGCCGATTACATAATGCATAACAATTCATATTATCAAAATATCAGAGCGACAATTCATAAATATTCATATATAAAAGTCGTTTGGCATAACATAAATGAGCATCATCTTATTAGAACATATTCCATATTTGACCCCCATGATAGGAAAGCCTATCATGGGGGTCACACAGAAAAGCCTATATAGAAAAGCACTTTGTTTTCAAAGTGGGTGCACTAAAAATCAGAAATGTTGGTGCACTAAAAATCAGAAATGTTGGTGCTAGCTAAATAACAGAGGCCACAGTTTTACACCTGTGATAAGGTCGATACGAAATGGAAACAGAAGTAGAATGTCATGCTAGAGGTTTTCAGATGCAACGTTTCATATCATAACAGAGTACTGAACAGATACAGATCACCTTCATATCATCACGCATAAAACTTTTAGATTTCATATTCGCTCTTATTATACAGTTGAGAAACAATGTGCAAAAAATGCTTATGTCTACACCAGTCATGACAGAAAATATCTTTCTTTTCTTATTCAAATACAGTAAGTTATGCAGAAAAATAACCAAGGTTGTTTTTAAATGTTTCATGACAAAATATGCACATTTTTCATAAAACCAACCTTAGTCTGTTTATACAAAGTCTAGCATAGGAGCATCGCTTGCCTAACTCTCGTAGTGTATTCTCTACATTTTGAGGCCATGTTCTAGATGTGTCATAGTAACCTAAATTAGAAAAATGTTTGCTTATACGTTAATAATCAACACCAGCACATAAAATTAATTACCATAAACTCTACCATCCTAACTATAGAATAGTATGAGCTCGTAACCAGTTAAGTTCATAAATAACCCAAAAATTGACATATCAAACAATCAACCAGCCCCCACTTACTCCCAACATGTCAATGAAACACACATAGCCCACAATCACAACATGTCCAACACAACAGCCACACATATCAACCCCAAACAGCCTCACATGTCAACCTCAACTAGCCAACATCAACCCAAATAACCACACATATCAACCCCAAACAACCAACATTAACCCAAACAACCTCCTCATAAATCCTCTATCCACCTCACACAACCAAGAGACTCCCAAAACAGCAACCCAACAAGAACCACACAACCTATAGGTTCTACCATTCAAATATAATTTATTAAAAATTTCAGCAACCACCAATCATTCATATCACACACATAACAGTGCAAAATGGGCTAATACTCTGGGTATTATACCTAATCTCGTGTGGTGGTGATTATGCCCAAACTAGTACGCGGTGTTATAGTATAGTTCAAGGTGTCCATCCACAGGGTGTCGAAAGAAACACAACAAGATGCAAGCTTAAAAGAAAAGATCAAATTACAATATGACAAGAATCTAAAAATTCTACCAAAAGCACGTAATTAAAATGATATTAGGGCACAGATAAGAATGCAAGTAATTAAAATGATATTAGGGCACAGATAAGAATGCAAGTAATACTTTGGGCTTCCATCAACTAAATCTAATACTCTGACTTTTTCAATCCAAACTATATACAAAATTAGGAATTATAGCACTAAATTCCTAATTGCAAGATATGACATTATATTCATCTACTTTCTCAAATTTAATTCTAGAATCTATCCTCCATTTACAAACCATAATTTTTATATATAAAAATGAATATCAGATCTAAAGACAACACTATGTTCACAAACAATAATGCAGCAAAAGATCACATCAATGGCATGAAAAGCTTGTTTAAGTCACGATCATATATTCATAATCCTATAGCTCAACAAAATCAAACCATAGCAAAATTTAATATATTTGCCTCAAACTTATAATATCCAAAACGAATATAGTCAAAGTATTTGAACTGGATCCTAGCTTAAACCATAAAGCTTAATCTATAAATTGAAATATAGTCAAAGTATTTTTACCAATCAATTCAGCCCGAGGCTTTACCCGATATTTAGTTCTCCATAGAAGAACTAAAAAATAAAAATAGTATTTTTCTCTTCTCCAGAACTGTACCTCCTCGCTTCAAAAACTCCCCAATTTCGTGCTAATAATATACTTATATATGGTAGGAAAGAAACCCTAATGTCTTCATGATTCCCGCATAAAAAATGGCCTAAATTTTAGGACTCATCTTGGCAGCCACGCATGTACTTCAAAAGGTTGAATTTAGAAATCCATATTAAAGACAAATTTGTAACCCTTAAGATATCTTCCCAAATCATCAAGAATCGTATCAATTGGATCTGTGAGTGGAAAGTTATAATCAAAACACTAAGATATGTCCATATTGTCTCCTAGCTCATTTTGGACTCTGACTTCTTGCAGGTTCATTTTGTGATTTTTTTTTCTCTTGATCCGAATTACTCTCAAGCCCCATTATTATTCTTAATTAAGAGTCCTACACTCGTTAAGAGTTCTTAAGTTGTTCCAATGTCTTGTCTATTTGAAAGTCCTTTGAATTTGACTAGGCTTTAACTTGCTCTTTTATAAACCCTGAAATTAAGCATAAAAATCTATTTAGAAGTATCCCAAAGTAAATAGAAGCTCAATTCAAGAATATACATTAATTCTCATGATTTCTATTCACATTTTAGTATTTTAGTCCAATAATAGGGTATTTAGATTGCATTTTCGTACACTTATCAGGTGGCATGTAGAATTAGAGAGTGAATCAACGTTGTCCAAGGACATAACTACTACATACCCTATAAACCAACAACAACACCAATATTTAAGTTTTGAATTTTGGGATGTCACACAATGCAACAACTCAAACTGAACAAGTGGAAGGGAGAAATTACCTTTGCGGTGAGAGGTCTCCGGTGACTTTTTGTCCATTATGTTTCAAGACAATTTGAGAGGGGTGTGTTTGTGGAAGTGAGGACTTGAGAAGTTAAATAAAGAGAGCATGTTAAATAGAAAAATAGAATGGAGAGAAGGAATATTGTGGGAGACCCGAACAAAGACCATAGAGAGGCACTTACCGACGTCGTCGATAGGAACCCAAGGCGAGAACAACACCCATCGACGATGGTGTCGATACTCTATGTATAGTGAAGGAAAGTTAAATCTTGGGCTAGGGAGAGAGAGAGAGAGAGAGAGAGAGAGAGAGCCACAGACAAGGGCAACAAGGCTTACCGACATGATGAGGGCAACTGTTGACAGCTCCTTGACAGTGGCGTGGCCCGACGGGGAGAAGGATGCATGGGGATGCCATCCTTTTTCATATAAGCCATAGATTTATCTTTTTTTTTAAAGGAAGTGCGTGGGACTTGTACACATTATAGCTAGGACTGTACGTATAAATAATTTGCCTTGGTCTTTAATGCCATTGTCGTGGATAAAGCTTATAAGTATCAAATTAAATTGTTCAAGGTTCATGTGGTAAGACTATATATGGACTATGGTCCTGGGATTTACTTCAGCTGAATTTTGATCTAGGCCGTCCAATCTTTGTTCTTTTCTACAATTCTGAATTAGTAACCATTCATTCCTATTCTGGTGTATAATCATAGGAATTTGCAAGATCATGGACATCTAAAACAGAAAACTGAAACAATTTGATATATCCAATTTTTCCTTCAACTTAGGTAAGTCTTTAATGCCAGCTCATGATTGAAGTGTATTCATAATGATTTGCACTCCATGAAACTATGTTGATACTAGGCCTACAACCTGGCCTGTTCCAGTCGGGTTTGTGCCTGACCCAACCTAAATGCGGTTATTTACCAACCTAACTCGGTTCGATCCGAATAAAATCAAATCGGGTCGAACCTGCATGACCCGACCTTTGAAAACAACTCTGTTACTCTTCCTTGCTTCTAGAAATGTCTTATTCACAAAATTTACAAACCACGGGAATGAAGAGAGAGAAGTGGTCTTGGACTCTTGGGGTTGAAGGAGATCTTGAGTTGATGATGATACAAGTGGGTTTAGCAGACATTTTCAGCCACTCATCAACCTGCACATCAAGCCCTCAGTTTCCAACCATTCATTAGACGACATGCCAAGAAAAAGCGCTCAGTTTCTAGCCATTTTCATCTTCGGCCACAACCTCCTACAGATTAACTAAGGCTTACCTTTTCATTTCCGTATTGCCGCCCTTCATCCTTGTCCATAAGTCTCCAACAAAAAACCGCATGTCATCTTTACAAGCACCAAGACCAGGCTTTGAAACAACCAACACATAGCCATGGGCCACGAGGCAAAATACCGACTATGTATATTTCAGAGAGGTCCTTGGCAGTTCCCTTCTCTTCTCTGCATAGCAAACTCAAAAAAGATCATCCTTTTTGGCTTCTCTCTCGACTCAGGGCTCAAATCTAGCTCAGATCTTGCATTTTCCTTTTTTTTGTTTTCCTTTTTTGTGTTTTCCTCTTCTCTTTTCTTCATAGCAAACCCAAAACGTTTTTTACTATTTTCTATTTCATTGTGTTTTCCTTTTTGTGAATTTATTCTCTGCATACCGTTGGCGTCCATGTTGGCCAAAAAGATGTAGAGCTAGTCTCCGAAGGGCTTGAGGCTGAGTGAGCGAAGAAGGTTAGTGAGCGGCTACGGTATGAGTACTGAGTTATTTAGTTGGACGGGTTGACACCAACTAACAAACCCGTTATTTAGTCAGGTTGGAGACCCGCTCAAGTAATAACCTGATAAAAGTCGGGTCAGTTCAGGTCAGCTTAATCGGATCCATCGGGTGCTCGAATCACATGCACACCCCTAGTTGATACAATCCGAAAAATTAATACCAGGTGCATATATATATATACACATACATTATTTTAGACTTTAGAATTTTAAGAAGTACTGTACGAGAATTTTAAGAAGTAATATTGATATTATTCATGGAATTATAACCTTAATTTGTTCTAAATTAACTCGTTTTAATAATTAGTATACCTAGTTAGATATTCCATCTTGAAAATATCCATCATTGAAGCTCGAGAATAATTAAGTAGATTATAAAAATCTAGCACTCAATGGCTCAGAATTTCATGTGATACTTCAAAAAATAATCATGAATGTGAAACATTAGATTTCCGATTTTAGTGTTAGCAGGTCAAGAGCAACCTTGTGAAACCTATTATTAAATAAAAAGAATAAAAAAAACAAGATGATCGAATAGGTGTAAGTGTAACGTTTGATGAGTCCACGTGCCAAATCCTTGCATCTAGCTTAAGGTAGAACATGGGGTGTTAGCTAGGCTTGACTGGTCAAAATAATGTAATATCTCTAGCTCTGGCTAGTCCTTAATTAGAGATCGAGAGGCACTATATATATATATATATATATAGAGAGTTAAAGTCACAATTAGAAAATTATTTATTTGCGACCAGTTAATTTCAGCGAAATGATTATTTATAACTAAAATTAGTTATAAATAGTCTTTTGATTGTAATAAATTGATCACGAAAATCCGTTTTTCTTATAATGCGTAAAAATTAAAAACTTAATTAATTCCAATTAGAAGCTTTGCAAGAAAAGCAATGCAAGCGGTGCTACTCTGCCGCTTGAGTAGCACCGCTCCTAATGACCACTGGTTATTTTTTTTTCCTTTTACATTTTTTAATATTTTTAAATATTTTTAAAAAAATACACCAATACACTAAATCACTTTCTTAATTACTAACTAAAAGAAAAAATTGTCAAGCACAAACAGTACATTTGAGCCTTACAACTTAAGAGGCAAAATAGCTTTTTCCATTTAAGATTGATAGGAATAAGAAAACAACATGATATATATTGATTAATTTGTGGAGACTGACACTAACACAAACAGAAAGAATCAAGTTTCTAGAGATCTGCCATACTGTCTTCCCCCAGTACTGTGTTTTCCCAAGTTCAGTTTCATCTTATATTGGACTCTGGACTCTCTCTCTCTCTCTCTCTCTCTCTCTCTCCCAAAACCCTATTTAAATAGAGCTTCAGCCCACTTCTTTCTCCCATGCAATTGTCTTCCCCACTCCCCGACACCCACTACTTGTGTTCTTGTGCACATGATCTCTCTCTCTCTCTCTCTCTCTCTCTCTACTTCATCTTCAAAGCTCCATTATCTCTATTGCCATAACTTGTCTCTAGAAATTGCTCTGATATCATTTGTCTTCGAAGTTCTACTAAGTTTTGTCTTGCTGATATATACACATTTATAAATTCCTTCTTATTTGTCTCCAGATTGAGTTTCGATCGTTTCTCAGTACCTCTTATTCATTCACATTTTTGTCGTAGTACTACTGCATTATTAATCAACATGTCTAGCAGAAGGTCTCGATCGAGGCAATCAGGTGGCTCCAGGCCGATCACTGATGATCAAATCAATGATCTTGTTTCAAAGTTGCAACAGCTTCTTCCCGAGATACGTGAAAGGCGCTCTGACAAGGTACACACATATTTTCATCCTTCTCAATTTCTCTCTTCATATTTTCATCATTGTTTATTGCATGATCAATTGATTCATATATACATATAAATAAAAATAATTATGCATTGTGCATTATGATGAATGACCATGTGCAGGTTTCAGCAGCCAATGTGTTACAGGAGACATGCAACTATATCAGAAGCTTGCATAGAGAGGTTGACGATCTGAGTGAGCGACTGTCTGGGCTATTGGAAAGTAGTGACACTGCCCAAGCTGCTATTATTAGGAATTTACTCATGCAGTAGTAGTACGTACGAATAAGTATGTAATTTAGCTAGGGAGTTCCGGCCAGCTTATGCCCACACAGATCGATTGGCCTGCCTCCCTGTCGGCTCCCATCTTTCTCTTTTGTAGTAGTAATCCTAGTCTCCTCAAAAAGATGATCACTAAACTGATCATCATCATCATCATCGAAGGATTTATCTGATCTTTGCAGCAAAGTCCTGCTAAAGAGTAATAAATTATAAAGAACTCCAGCATTCACATTGCTCCAGCTGATTTTTAATTTTCTGATCTGTCAGTAGCTAGCTAGCTAGCTAGGTTAAATTATCACAGACGGACTTACATACGTACCCATAATCAAGTTAAATTGGACACAAGAGAAATTAATAATAATTGAACCTTCAACTGTAATAGATTTATAATAAGCTTTCCTCTAGCGGCTAGCTGCTTGTATTCATATAAAACAATCAATTTTCTAAACCATATTTTCAAACAAAAATTTTATAAGCAGTTATTTTTGCGTACTCTACTAATGTAATTGGTTGTATCACTTTTTCTAATATAAAATAATTATTTTGATCAATCACATCCGTGAAGTGTCTGAAAAATACATAAAAATGACTGTATATAACATAACTCATTTTTTAATTATTAAAGATAAATAAATAATTATGCAAACAAGATATATAAAAGAAATATATAATTAATATGCATATACATATATATAGAAGCGGATCGAAGCCATTGATATATATCATTCGTATTTATGATCTTAGTACATAGTTGACAATATTGGCCTTCGAAAGTAGTTGACAGATAGAGAGCAGACAAAGCTCGGTACTTGACGATGATGATGAGATTAACTTATACGCATCATGCAATTCATGATCAATTGAACATTATTAATGTACTTCTTCATCAACCGCCCTCCATTATTACCAAAATCACTGTTCTTGTGTCCTTGATCATTACGGCCTTTAAATGCATGCAGTAAGAAATTATTGCCATATATCCCAAGAGAAAAGTAAAATTTGATTAAACAAACGTCCAAAGCAGAAACAAAATAAAAATAAAAAAAATAAACAGAACTGAAAATATTTATTGATCATGATCGAGTATATAATATTCCAAATAATTAATTATCAGATCAGTCATTATGTAACACATTAATTATGTTCCAGTACTATATATATATATATGCATGCATATATATATATAGCACATGATTATAATCAAGAGTTAATAAGATCAGGATCGGCGTTTAGAACTAATTAAAACATGAGTGAAACCACAAAATATGCAGAAAATATGGGATTTGGCCAACACTTATTGCAATTACCTCGTTTGTTTTCAGAGATGAGATGAGTTGATATTAAAGTTAAAAAGTTGAATAAGTATTGTTATAATATATTTTTTAATATTATATTTATTTTGAGATTTGAAAAAATTGAGTTGTTTATTTTATTTTGTATGGAGATTTAAAAAAATTATAATGATGAGATGAGAAATTTTCAAAATTTTTCAAAATTTTAAATTTTAGTTATAAAAACAAACAAGGCCTTATCGTTTTTCTGAATTCAATATTGTGATTCAAATGCTTACGCTGGGCCGGCGGGCTAAGTCCACATGCAGTATTTCAATTCAGAAATGGTATATTTTGGGCTGATATTGACCATTTATTTGGAATCTGATCATAAGTACTACTCAACTATATATATATATATATATATATATATATAGATGCATGCAATTAGGGGATGAGTCGCTTTATTTTTTATTTTTTAAAATAAATAAATAAAATGCAAGGAGTTGTTCGTAACTTGTGACATGTCGTTCATCACAAATTAATTTTCTTCTTATATATATCTGTCCGGAGATTTATTTCCAGTGATTGACACTCAATATCTTATATATATAATATATATTGTTCCAGATCCATCCATACCTTTCACTTTAGATTCTACCCTTATGATTTTTTTTACTTGCAAAGAAAGTTATTAAAGGGACGAGATGATCAAGAATTTTGCAGGGCCAGATCATTTGAATACTGTCAAATTTAATGGTAGAGGTTTAGCCACCTCATGAATAGATATTGAGAATCAATTGGCAAGAAGCTGTCGACATTACGTGAATTGCTCGAACAATCTATAATCCAAACTAGATATTATATATATATATATTTATATATTTATATGTTTTTCAAAGATTAGAAATTCATCAAAGATTGCTCCGTGCTGTCAATAATTGGATTGTAAAGATCAGCTTATTATAACATGATGTGCATGTTTCCTTGAAATATAGATCATGACAAGATGAAAGTTTTAACAAAGTCTTCTTTCTTTTAAGTACTCTTTTTTCCCTCTATTTTCAACAATATATTAAGACAACAATCTTTTTTTTTTAGATGCATATAGTGTCAAAAGTATATGGCTTGAATCGAGTGCAATAAATATATATTTATATCTTTCACTAATTTTCATGCAACAAGAGGGTATTATTATATTTCTCATTTGCTTCATCCATAAGACTCAAAACCATAAAGCGAAATTTCAACTAAAGAAATATTAATCTTTGCTTTGAAAATAGGGTTGGTCGGCAAGGTTCTCAAGCTCGGCATCTGTGTAAGATTTGGAAGAAAATTAAATAATAAAATGATAGTTATATCAGCACTTACCTTCGGTTTATTAAAGATACACAAGGAAACTTTTCCAAACGGCTAGGAAAATTCATATATGGCAACTCTACAACCAGCAACCATCCACAAATGCCCAACGGCTACAAAATATTGCAACTATGGCAATTGTACACTAAGCCTCATATTTTCTTCCTATGATTGTATCCCGAAAATCTCTCTTTGTAACGCTCACTACACTATGTAAATATTGTCCCAAGCATTGTATATATATTGAAAGACTCTCAAGGGACTCTCACGGTGTGTGAGACTTTTTCACAAACACCTCGATCCTTTACAATTCTCTTTACGGTCATTGTTGATCAAGTATTTATTGCGCCAAGTTATTTGATAGTAAGCGCTTACAATTTTTCTATAAAATTAAGTAGTGTTGGATAGAAGTTTATAAATTTCACCTTATTTATTTTTCACATTAATGGTGTGACTGATGGAGAATCATATGATTAAATAAGCCGACACTTCTCCGCAATTAGTTTGATCTAACTGTTACAACTTCCTTCAATCAAGGATATATAATAACATTTCATTCATTCTAATGTTTCATAATTATAAGTAGTTATCTTTATTTTTAATTACCTAAAGTTTAATATTAATAACAAATCCTCTAAAATAAAGTTATATATAATATAATATATACTTTACTAAAAATGTAGGGCATAAGCCACGTTAATTTAGGACTGATTTGGATAGTGAGATAAGATGATATGATTTTAGATGAGTTAAATAAAATATTGTTAGAATATTATTTTTTAATATTATTATTATTTTAGGATTTGAAAATGTTGAGTTGTTTATTATATTTTGTGTAAAAATTTGAAAAAGTTGTAATGATGAGATAAGATGGAACCATCTCTGAATTCAAACAGAACCTTAGTCTCCTTATAGAAGAAGTTGTACTGCAGATCTTACAATCCGACCAACTTGCTCAAATTTATCCTCTTGCAAGAATAAGAATTAGATTCATGGATAGCTATATATTAATCTTGTTAAGCTATTAGATTATAAATTGAAGACATCCAAGCCATCATCACAAATATCGAAGATAACGTTCTACCATTAGGAAATTCAAATCTTCAAGAATTTTAGTCCAACTCCATATCTTAACTACTCGTGTATTTTAAATATTTGAATTCAAGCTTGTAATTGTGATTTTCAAAGATGTCGATAGATCTCATACTGTAACAGCAAATGTAACAAACTTATCTATATTAATAAACGCATTGTTAGCTCCAAATTAACTTGCCAAATCCTATTTCGTGAATAATATTACATAGTATTAGTTTCTTCAAGGCTAATCGCTATTTCTCGATCCTACAATGGACCTACCTTCACAGTGCTAATACCAACTCTTCTAGTCACTCTGCTTCCGTATTATCTCCTATCTTTCCTACTCCAAATGTTTCCCACTTGATTGCAATCATGCTTGACAATACCAACTATCTTCATTAGTTGTCTTAGTTCCTTCCTATTCTTAGAAGTAATGATCTTCTTTGGGTTGTAGATGGATCTGAACCTTGCCCTCTGAATTACTGCTTGGATGATCGTGGCATTCCTACTACCACTCTTAATTCAGCCTTTGTCCTTTGGACAAACAAGACTAGTATTTATTAAGCTGGTTTATCACCACCTTGTCTGGTGATATTCTTTCTGCAGTTTATGGCTTGGAATCTTCATGTTAAGTTTAGACCTATTTTTCCTCACAGCTTGCTTCTAAATCTAGGTCTTGGGTTGCTCATTTGAAGCGTCAGTTGCAAACACTCCAATAAGGATCTAAATCCTATTATGTGTACTTGAATCAGGCCAAAATATGATATGATTAGCTAGTTGCCATTGGCAAACCAGTTGATGAGATTGGTTTAATCTCTTACATCACAAGTGGATTGATTCCTAGTTTTCATCCATTTGTTACATCTTATAATTTGGCTACTCATGCCGCTCCTCTCCGCTTTGATGATTTCCAATCGGAATTGCTAAACTATGAAATGATGATTGCATCTACTCAGCAGTTGGATTCTACAACAGGTGGCTTTGCCCTTTATTCTCAGAAGAATGGTGCCAAGCTTAAGTATAATAATTCTAAGAAGCCCAATGCTTTTGCTGTATCTAAAAAGACTTCAGACTCTTTTCTCAAACATGATCCTCGTGCTCCATGTCAGATCTGTGGTAAGAATGGAGACTCGATTGTTATCATAGGATGGACTTCGCTTATCAGGATCGTCACCCTCCCTCCCCACTAATTGCTATGGCTACTAAGTTCTCCCCTTCTATAAAGGATAACACTTGGATTGCTGATAGTGGTGCTAATCACCATAGCACTGGTGATCTCAGTCAACTTCAACTCAGCTCTCCCTATCAGGGTGGTGATGAAGTAGCTATTGGCAGTGGCTCGGGTTTTCACATTACACACAAGGGCCACTCTTCTTTTTCCACGCCTCACCCTAATCTTAAAATCACCAATGTTTTACATTGTTTTCATGCCATTACTATTTTATTATCTATACAACAATTTTGTTCTGAAAATAATTGTTGGTTTTTGTTAACCTCTAATTTTTATCTTGTGAATGACAATCACTCGGGTCGGACCCTTTTACACGGGCCAAGTAGGGATGTATTGTGTCCTATCCAATTTCCTTCTTCCAATAATAAGGCAAAGAAGTACACAGCTTTCCTTAGTGTGTCTAATGACTACTCCATTTGGCATGCATGTCTTGGCCAACTAGCTCCTAAGATTTTCTAGCATCTCAAGTCTCGATTTCAGCTCTCTATCAGAGAATCTTCTCCTAAATCTTTAGTTTGTGAACCTTGTCAGCTTGCTAAAATCAAGTGTCTCCCTTTTTCTACTTATGTTAGGTAGTCTTCTAGTCCATTGGAACTAGTTCATTATGATGTATGGTGTCCTCCAATTGTTTCATTGAGTGGTTGTACTTATTATGTAAGTTTTATTGATGACTACTCTTGATTTTCTTAGAATTTCCCTCTTACACACGAGTATGAAGTTTTTTTTTTTTTTTTTTTTGTTAAGTTTAAATGTTATGCTGAAAATCTATTGTCTACTAAAACTAAAGCTCTTCAAACTAATGGAGGCGGTGAATTCCTCTCTAATCATTTAAAGAATTCCTAGAACAACATTGTATTTTCCATCGTGTGTCCTGTCCCTACACCTCTAAGCAAAATGGTAATTCTGAGAGGAAGCACAAACAGTGTGGAGACTAGTTCAAGTCTTTTGGCTCACTCTAATCTGCCATTTCCCTTTTGGGTTGATGCATTTTGTACAGTTGTGTTCCTTATAGATTGCATGCCTTCATTTGTTTTGTCATTCAAGTCACCTTATCAAATTCTATTACAAACGAATTCGGGTTATACCTTCCTTAAATCTTTTGGATGTGCATTCTATCAAATGTTAAGACCCTATAACACTCATAAACTTATGTTTAGGTCTGCATTTTTCTTGGCTCTACTTCTAATTCTCGGGGATATAGATGTTGTGATCCCATCTCAGAGCGTGTGTATCTAAGTCATCATGTGGTTTTGGATGATAATTGTTCCTTGCCAAGGTGTGCACTTCATCTCTATTTAAGCCTTGTGTATCTAAGTTTGCTACCAAAGATGGTTCTTCTACAAGTTTCCCATCTACAATTCAAGTACCTATTTATAATTCTTTTATTTTTTCTGATATGGATTCTTTTCCTTCATCTATTGCTTCTCTTATGCCATTTGCTTCTCCTTTAGCCTCACCTACTAATCCTCCTTTGACTCGCCTATTGTTTCTCATTTGCCATCTCCTAGTTTTGATGTAGCTAGTTCTATGCCAACACCTGCAGTTCCTCCAATTCATCCAATGCTAACCCCAAGTAAGATTTTTCATTCTAAGCCTAAAACTCATCTTGATTTTTATATTTTCTACTCTACAAAATATCCCTTGTGTGCAATGCATTCCTATGCCATTCCAATAGAACCTTCATCATGCACTCAAGCATCTAAGTTTGTAGAATGGAGACAATCTATGAATGCTGAATTTCGGGCTCTCTTGGATAACAATACTTGAGTTAATTTGTGTCCACGACCAGCTCATAAAAATGTTATTAAAAACGTGTTAGTATTTAAGGTTAAGCAACAAGTTGATGGTACCATTGAGAGGTTTAAAGTAAGCTTTGTGGCTAAATGATTTCAACAAAAAGAAGATTTAGATGATGACATTTAGCCTTGTTGTTAAAGCATCTACTGTCCAACTTATTCTTGCTTTGGTTGCTGTGCATTTTGATTAGCTTTTGAGGCAATTGAATGTATCCAATGCATTTTTATGTGGAGATCTCCTAGACTTGAATAGGAGATGTTTATGGAACAATCTACTGGTTTCAGGAATCCTTCTCAACCTCACTCAGTTTGCAAGCTCCATAAGGCACTTTATGGCATTAAGTAGGCCCCTCGTGCATGGTTCCATAAACTCTCCCAAGCTTTGCTTAATCTCGAATTTTTGGCTTCTCAATTTAATTATTCAATTTTTACATTTCATTATCATGATATTCACATTTTCCTCTTGATTTATGTGGATGATATTACATTAACAGGTTCCAAGCTCTCTATTATGATGCATTTGATCACATCTTTACATGTTGATTTTGCTCTAAAAGACCTAGGACATCTTCACTATTTTATGGGCATCAAAGTTGTTTGCACTTCTTCTAGTCTTCACTTGTCACAATCAAAGTGCATTGTGGATTTGCTTCATCAGACTCACATGGTTGGTGCCAAACCATGTGTTACACCCTTACCAACAGGTGCTCAATTATCCGAGGTTGAAGGAGATCCTTACAAGATGCCATGGAGTACAGACAAGTAGTGGGTCCTTTGCAGTATTGTACACTAACTCAACTTGATCTTTCATTTCCTGTGAATCAATTATGTTAGTTAATTATGCACTAGCCAACTACAGCACATTGGTCTACCGCCAAGAGGATTTTACATTATCTAAAAGTCTCACTCCATCATGGTCTGGTATATGGCCGTGGCTTTCTTTAGCTAAATGCCTTTAGTAACTCTGATTGGGTTAGAAGCGTTGATGACAGGCACTCAACCACGAGCTACACAATTTTTCTTGGACCTTGTTTGATATCATGGTCTACTAAAAAGTAGCTTGTCGTTTCTTGTTCAAGCATAGAGTTAGAATATCGGTCCATGGCTTTTGCCACAACCGAATTCTATTGGCTTCGAATGGTACTCAATGATCTTCATGTTCCATTGTCTAGTACTACTTTAGATTTATGGTGCAATAACCTCAGTGCATTGTCATTAGCCTCCAACCCTATGTTTCATGTCCGGACCAAGCACATCGAGGTAGACTATCACTTTGTTAGGGAAAAAGTTACACAGATGGACACTAGTCTTTGCCATATCTCCACAACTACTCATGAGTTAGCTGATCTGTTCACTAAGTTCCTAACTAGTGCTCTTTCATCTGCTAAGAAACAAGAAACTGATTCGTGAACTCCCCGTTAACTTGAGGGGTGATGTTAAGTATTACATATCTTAACTACTTGTCTATTTTAATGCATGCATGGTAAGCTTCAAATTAAGCTGCCAATTCTTATTTTGTGAATAATCTTACAAATATGATAAACACTTACATACCCACATTAGTAATATATAAAATAATAAAACTGTGTTTAATATGATCAAATAATAAACCTGTTCTATAGAAAAGATATTCGATTTTTTTCCTCTCTCTCTATTTGATCATGATATCGTTTCGCTCGCATGAAGCCGTTCTCCTCCCCTCCCTCAATGCGTTGACGCCGCTAAGCAGCCACCACATTGATGACCCATTCTATTAGCCTCTCTCTCTCTCTCTCTCTCTCTCTCATAATGTCAGGTGAGTTCCATCTCTATTTCTCTCTCTTATTGTTTGTGTTATGATCTATCTCTCAATTTTTGACCTATTTGTTGCAAAAAGTCAATTTTTTCTTTGTCAGTATAAGAAGACTTCTATTTATTGAATAGGAATCGAAGTTTGGGCTCATGTGCATTTAACTCCCTCGCAAGAGAGCCCAACTTATACGTTGAGTAGATTTTGGGCATACACAAAGGGGGGGAACCGAAAAATAAGGAAATAGTAATTCCAAACGAAAAATATATAATATGTTATTCTTGAAAAAAAAAAATCACATGCAAAAGCAGGTTCTTAAATATTTCTAACATAAATGAATGAGTAAATTATTTAATTATAAGTTCAGTACTACTATACAAAGCAAAATTGAAAAACTATCACCTTAATTAATTAGCTAGACTCCTCGTGTAATTTCTTTATACAAATATCAAAGTAAATTATCTCACGAGCAAGTTTGAATATAAGATCATATATAGAATATTAGGAACGCAGCTTCACAAACACTTCATGATCATAGCGATTAAAAAAATCATGAAATAGATCCAATAAACTGGTTTGATCCTATAATATTTTAAAAAAATGCTGTTGTGAAGAAATAGTCCAAGGGCAAGAGCTCGATCAATATATATATTTTGTGACCTAAGGCCAATAATTAAAATGAGGCGTTAATTTAAATAATGATAAATTATATTTAAATATCAAATAATAAATTATTATTTAAAAATGGCTCTTGATTTTTGAGATGCAAAATTACTAGTCAGATTTTTATCATTTTTCTAGTCAATTGAGAATATCGCTAATCCAATTAGCTAGTTAGTCATAATTCTTGTAACATCTATATATTGTTTATCGTAAATCAAACTAATTTATTATATAGTATTAATTTTGTAAAATTTATTTGTATGAGACATTCTTTTAGATAATGCTAGGTACAAGTTTAAATTGTACAAGACTTGTACGTGCAGATCTTGTGTAAAAGAAATGGATCCCACTAAAAAATAGGTTTTTTTTTTTTAATACTTTTTCATGGTGCATGTGGTCTACGTTTTTACAAAATGACTATGCACGACGGCTTGTATGTATATTTGAGACTTGTACTTAACATTCTCTTATTTTTAATAATAAGTCTACTAAAATAAAATTAGATTGAAATCTAAATTTCAGAAAAATAGAACTTGGAGAATATTTGATTTTGCATGTGTAGTACTTCAAACTTTGTGCCACGATAAACTCAAATCATAACATATGATTAATTTAGAAAAGAAAAAAAGAAGAGAAAAATATATTTTTATAAATCTTGGGATATTCTTGAACATGATATATATTGCAGTACTGTTAGATAGGAACCTTCTGATCATAGCCATGGCCTTGGACTGCACCCTTAGCCTCCCCTCTAGTAGATCATCATGTAGTACTACTGCCTTGAGGATCTCACAATAAGAATATTGTATGCATGGGGACAGACTATGTTGACAATTATCTCCCCTTTCTGTATCATTAAGATGGAGAAACATAAGCTGACTTTAGCTAGCTATTAGCCAAAATTAGGTAGACAAGTCCCCCACTTTCAAAGCGTGCAATGCAATAAAGAGCATCAAGATTCATATAATTCAAACATTGATCGAGTTGAGTTACAACTTATATTCACTAATTAATAGTTTATTTATCATTCCATCTTGTTTCAGGCAATTACATGCATAATTCTTGAAACATGATTTTTTAATATTATATATTAACTTTATCTACAGATTTGAAGAAATAAATTTTGAGTTTTTTTGTAAATATTTTCATAAAGTTATAAAATCATAAGAGGAACACATGCAATAATAAATATGAAATTATTTGACAGCTTATACAAACTTATATGAGTCGAGTAGACTTTTATACGAATTATTATTGCTAGATTATTTAATAATTAATAGTATTGAATCTATCTCGAACATCTTGTCAAGTATATAAGTTGCTACTCTACAGTCCAAGTAGCACCGTTTCTTCGTACCGTTTGTTATTTTTTTTTTCATTTTTCATTTTACATTTTCTTAATATATTTAAATATTTTTAAAAAATAAAAAAATACATCAATACACTTAAAATCACTTCCTTAATCATTAAGTAAAAAAATTTTTTTTTGCTCATCGTTAATCGGTATACTATAGCGGTCAAGTATGGGCGGCTTTCATATCTTTTCTCTATGAGAAATGCTTTGGGACTTGAATTTGGGTCTCGAATGTGTGTCTCGAAAGCTTTTTTTTTTTTTTAACTTAGTAATTAAGAAAGTGTTTTTAAATGATATTGTGAATTTTTTATATTTTTTTAAATGTTTATAATGATTAAAAAAATATGTGGAAAAAGATAAAAGAAAAAAAGAAAATGAAATGCACTATTTGGTAAACATTTTCAGACTACTTTTTCGGTAGTCAAAGCAGGACTCTTTCTCTATTTACAATCCTACACAGAGTTACATGCATGCAAGCACCTTACAATCTTTAAAATTAAGAAACAATAATTTAAGTAAATAAAATAATGGTTATAGAGTATGAATAGTGAGTCTTCAAATTTGAAGATGAAGGAAAAGGTACTGTAGCTAAAAGCTTGACATTTGAGTGTATGGTGAATCCAATATCAAGATTTTAAACTTAAAATCATCAAATTTTAAAGATTAGACTCATTTGATGAGTCCAATGCTAATGCTCTTAGGTCATTGTCTTCATCTAGCTTATAAATGCTTTGAAGCCCATTTAATACGGCTGATGAGTAGTCACTTCCTACTAGACCTGAGTCGACATGATCACGTACATATTAAGCAAAACCATGAAAATAAATGTGAAAAAGTCAAGAATGATAGCTCGCTCGCACGCTCGGTCTGCATGCACTTTGGATTTGCTTTCAAGAAATTCTTGTCCCCATTCCTTTCTTTAATTTGACCTAATCCACTTCCATCATATATAAAACTATAAGCAGCATAAGTTGGACCTTTTCTTTAATCAATTCCCCTGAAGAAACTTAAAAGAGAACTGAAAAAGTATAGTCGTCGTTGAAAAAGACAACGTCTCCAATGCATGAATACTAACCTCATCTTGGCATCATGCATTCTAGCTTGTAAAATGTGGGTGCATTGACCTCAGGTTCTTCTTCCATGTACAGATAAAATTAGAACGGGGGAGTAGGCCCAATAGGTAGACTTTTTGTTATAAGATGAATTGTTTTCAAAGAGTAATTATGGTACGGAGGTTGAGTTGGAGTTGTTCCAATTGATGACACCAATGAAACCCCATTTAATTCCATTTGTGGGGGAACTTAGAAATTTTTTTTTTTTTATAAGCCAATAAATAATTCACTTGATACTTTTTAAGATTTTTTTATACATTACTCACTATTTATTCTCACACTTTATATTTAATAATTTTTTCTATTTTTCATAAGGTGTGAGGTGAGATAATGAATAGTATTGACTGATGAGAAGATTTATTCTACTATTTATATTCCCAAGTTATCTCAATTTCCTAGCTACTATAGGATTTGAGCCGAAAACTGGAAGGAATATGCTTGCTGTTGAAACATATATGCATTTGCTTTGACTTATTAAAATGGGACATCTTGGACCCAATTCCGAACTAACTCTGTTATTTATTTATTTTATGGAACATGTGTTGCTTAAATTGGCCCAAAGTCAACACTTTTATGTCCTCTCTTGCATCATCTCCAACATTTGACATAAAATTTGAGCTCTCGTAGGTGTGTTTTTCATTCTGTATAAGGTTTTAATACCATATAAACAAAGAAAAAAAAATTGTGAAAATATTAATGGTAGTTTTAATGGAAGGTACGCATGAAATAGATTTTTTTATGTATTATTCTTCAGAGAGGAGTAATTTTTTGTACAGTACTACTAATACCTGTTTGGTAAATCTCGTCCCACATTGCCAACATTTATTGGTTGTAACTTTTCATTTTTGCCCATTTAAGACCTGTTTGGTACATCTCATCCCATCTTATATCATTTTAATACGTAAATATCATTTAAATATAAATATTTTTTTAATATTAAATTTTTAATTTTTTTATTTAATTATTATCTAATCATTATAATTTTTTTATTTCACAAACTTTTAAATAAGACAAAAAAATAATTTAATTTTTTAAAATTTTAAAATAAAAATTATATTTTAATACTATTTAAATTTTATAATATTTTTATTTAATTATTTTTAATTTACTTTTCAAAATTTTCTTATAATGTCGTGACGAAAATTATTTAATTACCATTCGTGAATTTCTGCGCTCATCTTACTATTATGTAACCAAACGAGTGCTAAGGTTTCTAAGTGGTTCGTACTGCCAGTGCCAGATTCACCTAACTCGTCATCGATACTAAACTACCCGTGTGGGGCCCTAGATGTTGGTCCCGCTGGAAAATCTAATTCTCTCTTTTGTGATTGGACAGTGACGAAGGAGCACAACCGTCGTGTGAGGATAACATCAGCCACTAACGGAAATTTGAAAACGAGGATGGCATAGCAGAGTTATCGAATACTTGGTCGGGGCACTCGTAGGTGAAAATACAATTCTGACTCTATTTACGGTTCATGGTATGAGGGCATTGAGGTCAATGACGTATCGGGAGGTGCTCCCCGCTATATGAGCACGTCCCAACACGTTGGCCTCTTTATCAAAAACAAAAAAAACAAAAAAAACAAAAAAACACGTTGGCCGCTTTGTCGTTTTTCGTAATTATCAAGAATTCTCTCTCTCTGTCCGTCTGTTTTCACTTTATTTTATGTTATTGAGTTTTTGCTGTTTTCATTGCTCTCTCAGCGTCGCTATCTAGCAATCCGTGTTTGTTTTCCCATTCGAATCTTATAAAAAGACCTGGTTTTTCTGTGTCTTCATGTTCTTCTCTGAAAGCTCTGGGGAGGAACAAGAAGCCAGAGAAAGATCAGACATAAAAGTACTAAAAAAAAATGAAACTTGGAGAGGGAGTCTTTGGGTTCTGAGATTTCTATATAGAAAATCGGATACCGTACTGTATTCGGTTTTTCTTTTTTGGGTCTGGTTTTGACAAGTGTGTCTGTGAGTGTGTCTATGGGCAATTGCTTGGAACGTCGTTCCATGGTCGATAACTCTCCGAGCTCTCAGGCAACTTCCGGTAATGTTTCTGTGCCTTCTTCGTATTTATTCCATTACATGCAAGTAAATGATCAATATGCTATGTTTATTGAGTTTCGTATTAGTCTGGGAATGAGAAGCTTGTTGCCAATCCGTATACGCATCTGTTTTGTTGTGGTTATTGTTTCCTTTTGGTTCAATCCTGTTTTTCAGGAACGTAGAGCAGAATGGGGTTCGTTAAATCGTTTAATTGGGCTTACAAGTGGGTTGCTTTCTTTGGTTTGTTGGGGTTGGCTGTGTTTAAGTTTGTACCTTTATTTATTTATTTAAATTTCTGTCGATTTGTTTCGACCTTTTCTTTATGACCGAGTCAAAGCAAAATGTAAAGCTGTGGTTTTTCAACGTCTGATTAAATAATCTGGGAAATGGTGAATATATCGGGGTTTGATTACTTCAATGTAAGTTTTATCTGGTCTATGTTAGGTTTTAAGCAGAACCTTTAATGGGTTTCTAAGAAAGCGTCTATGTTCCTGGAATAGTAGACAGTCTCTCATAGTATTGAGCTTCCTATGCTCTGTATCTGAAGTTTGCTGGACATAGCTTTCTGATGTTCATTCCGGCGGTCACGAGTGTGAGTTTCATTGGGTGGTTCTGCTGATTATGCCCTTGGTTGTCATTTTGGGCCCTTTGGCGTTTGCATCTCAAAATTGTGTGGCAAAGCGTTTGTTTGTGCTTTCTCTGGATTGCTATTATGGTTTTTAATGTTGTAACCAAAGTAAAAGAAAAACTAGTTTTTTTTATTCCATATAACACTCAAACGGGTAACTTTTTTATGTGCTTTTTCTATTAATTTCAAGAAACGATTCTTGCCTTTTTTATGTTCTTTCATGGATGCATTTGTTGCATGTAGCAAATATTGACACTTTTTGGTAGATTCATTTTTATCTTCTTATGTATTATATATGCTGGGACTAATCTAATTTTTTCAAGTTTGGTGAGGATGTCGATCCAAATTCTTAGTATGGATATGAATAATAATTATATATGTATCATCTCACAACTGATGCTTGGAGTTGTTCAAATTATTGCAACCTTCACACTCTTTATGATTCATCAAAGCCTATGCGATGCTTGAGCATTGCCGTAGGGCACATATTCACCAGTGCTTTCTTCAATTGTCAGCCTAGTCTAGTTAGCCATAATCTTAATTGATTGAATAACTAATTGTTCTTATTTAGGAAATAATGAAGTTCTGATCTCAATCCTCTCTCTCTCTCTCTCTCTCTCTCTCTCTCTCTCTCTCTCTCTCTACATATATATGCATATATAGATAGATAGATAGATAGGAAAATATACTTTCCACCCTCAAACTAACAGGGGCTTTATACTTCGCATTTTGTACTAGTTGGTCTTACACATTGTACCACTGATTGTCAAATAAGACATTGTTCAATTTTGACTGTTAAGATGGGTTAAAAAAAAAAAGGTGGTGTGAGACAATCTCAATAGTTGGATTGTAAAAGATGATGCACATTGCAATTGTTTGGTAGCTTGAGAGTTTAAGGTGTCACTGTGTCAGTCTTTGTAGTTTAGGGTGCAAAGTGTAGGACTCCCATTAGTTGGAAGGTGAACAGTGTATTCCCCACCTCTCCCCCCAACATTATTCCATTTTATATAGTAAAATACTTCATTCCTATTGAAAAAATTATAGCTAAGTTGATCGTTGCATTATGAAAGATAAATGGACAAGAGTCTGACCATACTATCATATCCTCCATGTACCATGCATATAAAGCTGACTTATGTGCAGGCTCATTTCCAATTCTTCCAATATGGCTCACCTTAGAACTCTTGAATATTTTAAGCATTAATCGAATCTCCTCCACGCCATTGCCCTGCAGTGACAAGTCTTGTCTCTCTGAGTTGATCTCTGTTACCATCCTCAATGAGTCACTTTCAAGGATAATATCGGCTAATCCCCCACATAACACCAGTTGCAAGCTCCTTAGCCTTGCTAGTGATTCAATGTCTTCAGCTTCATTAACCTCATGTTCCTTCCTACTTACTGCATTAGGGCCATCCATTACCTCCACTAATTCAAATAACACATTGCTATTATCAAGTCGATTATGGTAATCGAGTTAAAATGTTTTGATGAATGTTGTTTTATAGATTGTTTTGGTGTAAAGATGTTTAGATAGAGGGTAAGAAAAATTTAAGAGAATTATTTTTTTAATAGAATCCTTATACCCAAAGATGTCCTTAAGAATAGGGGTTCATTGTAACTACTGCTGCAACATAGCCTGCACAGCATGATGGCAATAGTAGTGAGGTGACAGTAGCGACCCCAATGGTGGTTCTTAAAATGAAATAGGTTACTGTCTTTCTGCTTATAGTCCAGAATGGTGCTAGTCATTGTTCTCCTACAAGCCCTATGGGGCAAATACAGAAATTTGATTGATGGTTTGGGATGATCAGAAGACGTTGAGAACTTATAAATTCATACAAATCTAGAAGTAAATTAAACCAGCTACGTAAAAACAGTTAATACAAATTCCCAACTCTATTTAAACACCACAATTAACAGAAAAACAAAGTAAAATTGTTTTACATTTGAAAAAAAAAAAGGACATTTCAAACCCCATCCATGCTTGGGGCAGCATTTTGAGGTCTTAAGAAAGGTCATATATGAATAAAGATTAACATCGGGACTAAATTTCCAGGTTTTAGGAAAAATACTTAGATAAATGTTACAGATCTGGAGAGGACTTGGAGTTTTTTATTTTTAGAAGTTTAGAGGACCAAGGAGGGTTCTTACAAATTCTTTAGGAGGCCGAAGAAGGGGACGAGGGGGAGAAGGTGTGGGGGAAGGCATTGACGACTGCTACAGTACTAACTTCTAAATTAAGGGCACGAGCCAAGAGGCAAGGAATTAAAAGTTGGCAACTTGATTTGATTTGTGAGTTAGAATGACATTTTAGGATCGGAAACATTAATTTTTTTTTGAAAATGGTAGGTTTTGATGGATGGAAATTTTAAAAGGGAACTTAATTAGTGTTAGAACCCACAATTTGAAATGACATGTTTGGGATAAAACTGGCATTGGCAATGCATGTTGACTATTGCAACTTGATATAGTGGTGAAACATAATTATTGACTTCAATTCCAACCCTACTACTTTCACCATACATTGGATTTGCAAAGAAACTGAATGCTCAAGAAAACAATGGTAAGCTGCTTGTGAGTGATAGATTATTAGGAATCCTGCTGAGCACAATTCCAGAATCACCGTTTTATTTGATGATTGGACCCAATGGGCATACTGTCTTTTAGAATCCAAGAGAAGGGTGATTGGAATACATACATCACAGAATCCAATCCTATGAAGTATAAACATCAACCTAATACGTAAAATGTTCATGTCAAGTGCAAGTTTGAGGGATCAGCTTGTTGAAACCTTTTTTCTTTTTCCTATACATTCATTGAAAGGTCTCTATCAAGTTGTCGCATTGGAGAACCTACATTAGCATAATACTAAGGTTGTGTTTGGGTAGTGAGGTGATTTTCAGATATTTTGTGAATAGTAGTGAAAAAGTAATAATAAAATATTGAATAGTGAATAGTAGTGAAAAGTAGGTAAAAAGTAATAATAAAATAATGAATAGTCTACCCAAACTAGCCCTAAGAAATCAATGGAAAGCCATGAGGGTCGGTTTCAGTAATTATGGCCTAGTTTATAAATCTGACACTTATTGAAACATGGCCAGATTTGTCAAGTTTGTAATACTTTCAATCTACTCAATAATTT
>QEOT01008799.1:111803-198811 GCA_003123785.1 Pterocarya stenoptera | reverse complement strand
GTTACCTCAGATCAACATCAGCTGTAAACATCCAGGGGATAAATACAGTGAATTTTTGTGATATTGGTCCCATTTTAGTACTGTTATATGAAGCTGATTAGAAGTTTATATTTGTGAAGTGGAAATATGACCAAATGGCAAGGGTTCTACATGTTAATTTGATTCACTATCTCACATTCCATCATTAGTTTTATGAATATTTTTTGAGTGAAACATCATGTGATCATAAGATGTCTTCATCATAACCGAACTTTAAACAACATTGATTAGTGAAACAAAGAGGCACTATAAGAATAGAAGATTATTCACTGCATTTGCATTAATAAACTGAACTTCAGAAATATTTGAGTGTATAATCTTTTAAGAGTTGATTATTTCCTATAAATATTTGGATCTTGGATCCCCCCCCCCCTCCCCCCTTCATTGGCATGTTATGCATCTTTTTCTGATGGTATGTTGAATATGGTCTGTAACTGATGTCACCTATTAATTGGGGTTTATGTTCAAAAGCTGACAGCCAATCATTAGAAAGTGGAAGTGCTCTGCATGTTATAGAAAGTGGTAAATCATGTGTACATGTGTTTGTATCAGACTAGAACTTGTGCTATATGTTTTACGCTACAGTTCCTAATAAAATAAATCATGCTTTCGGAACTAATTCTATCCATCGCTGGGCTTCTGATTGTGTTTTCTTTCTGTAAATTGGTGTGATGCGCTCTATTTTCTATTGGTGCCTACTTTTTAGTGTCTCGGACTACCCTTCCCTTTCAGGAGTCACAAAAGTTACCAGTAGAAGCAGCTGTTCTTTTGTTCCTTTGAGCCCATCAGTCCCAGCACATAGTGAAAAGTATAAATCTGGAACGCTTCCTACTCCAAGATCTGAAGGTGACATATTGGCATCCCCAAATTTGAAAGCCTTCACATATAATGAGCTGAAGAATGCTACTCAAAACTTCCGTCCGGACAGTCTCCTGGGGGAAGGAGGATTTGGTTATGTTTACAAGGGGTGGATTGATGAGCAGACCCTTAGTGCTGGAAGGCCTGGAAGTGGAATGGTTGTTGCTGTCAAGAAGCTCAAACCTGAAGGTTTCCAAGGCCATAAGGAGTGGTTGGTAGGATCTTTGTTTCAACTGAATACTCCTTCTGTTTATATATTTGCCTTGGTCCATCTATTAATTTATGTTGGTTGCAGTCTGAAGTGGAACATCTTGGTCAACTTCATCATCCAAATCTTGTCAAACTTATTGGATACTGCCTGGAAGGGAATAATCGGCTTTTGGTGTACGAGTATATGCCCAAAGGAAGTTTGGAGAATCACCTATTTAGAAGTACATCAACACTTCCGGTCAAGATAATTTTTAAAGCATGTTTTATCCAGCATGATATACTATGCTTGTATTCCATCATTAAATTCGCTAATATCAATTAACAAGCTACCAAGAAATTGTTTGGAATCATTGAATTACTGGTTTATACCCTTCAAGTTATATGTACGTTTGTTAATAAATAAGTTAATATCTATTAATAGTCAGGGAAAGGGTATTTCCTTAGTACAAAGGAAGTATATATGAGAAACACCAAACCAGAAAAGGGAAAAAGTTAGATGCAAGAAATATGTACCTTGTATTGATAACATTTTAACCTGCGTTATTTCAGGGGGTGCCCGACCTCTTTCTTGGACAATTAGGATCAAAGTTGCCATAGATGCTGCTCGCGGGCTCTCCTTCCTGCATGACTCTGAACAACAAGTCATCTATCGTGATTTCAAGGCTTCTAATATTCTACTTGATTCGGTATGTTGATTAAAAACGGTAGTATTTTGGTGTGGTAACAGTAGGCTTAAGATCACATGGGTGTGAGATCTTGTTAAATATTACAGAAAAAATGGTGGAAAAAGAGGAAGTGAATAAAGATGAGAAATGATCAAAGTTTCATTCCTTTCATTTAACTCAGTTTATGGAAATTCAAATTTACATACATCATTTATGCTTGACCCACTTGTATCACTAGCTTCCATAATTTTCTTATCGTTCCAAGTTTTGTTGCATTTATAAGCCTTTTTTATCTGTGCAGGAATTCAATGCAAAACTTTCAGACTTTGGTCTTGCAAAAGCAGGCCCCACTGGTGATCATACTCATGTTTCCACTCAAGTCATGGGTACTCAAGGCTATGCTGCTCCTGAATACATGGCCACAGGTCTGCTCTTTTCTGCCTTTTTCTTAACCTTATTGTAGCATGCTTAACGCAGTTGGACCCTAGTTTCTGTATGACTGGTTACCGTCTAAGTGGCCAATGCTGTCCATTTACTAATCAAAGAATTGTAATTCCACATATATGTCGATCAGAATTTGCAATTGAACTTGTCTTGTGCTCGAAACTCTACAGGTCTTGTGCATGATTAACATGCAAGTAGACTGGAAAATTGAGTGCTGCATCTTAAAGTTCCTTTATTGTGATCGTATTTCTACATATGTATTATAAACACACACAAACCCTAGATCCATCCCTCTACAGAGTTTAAACTACCTCTCCTCTTCCTACAAAAACCTGTTGCTGGTGAATGACTGGCTGTTTCTAGTTTTGATTCTCGAAAATAATCGCTGGAGCACTACAACAAGCTTTTATGGTATAAAAGCTATTAATAGTGTTGCATATAATAACTGCACTCTCTCTTCACCAAGCTTATTAAATGATTTCCCATAATACTGATGACCTTAATAGCTCCATGGCAAAAATCTTGTGGTTACATCAATTTTCTGAGATTACTCTACTTTACAATATGTGTTCTTTTAAAGAAAGAAATGTACCTACTTCATTACTTGGGAATGTCATAGCACCACCTTCTTGCTACTGTACCCTAATTAATCCTTCTTTGCAATCAGGTCGGCTAACTGCAAAGTGCGATGTCTACAGCTTTGGGGTTGTGCTACTGGAGCTGCTGTCCGGAAGACGTGCTATCGATAAAAGAAAAGTTGGTGTGGAGCAGAATCTGGTGGATTGGGCAAAACCTTATTTGGGTGATAGGAGAAAGTTATTTCGGATTATGGACACCAAGTTGGAGGGCCAGTACCCTCAGAAAGCAGCTTATGCAACTGCTGTCGTTGCATCTCAGTGTATTAGTGAGGCCAAAGTCCGTCCGCAAATGTCAGAGGTTTTAGCTATCCTAGAACAGCTCCCAGTTGCCAAATATGCAAACAGTCCTACTTCTAGTCCTTTGCCAAAGTCCCCTCTGAGAAAGAGTCACCCTTCACCTCTTAATATGAGCCCCAGAGGATCTCCGCTGCCATCATCACATATGCAATCCCCAGTTTTGAAATCCCCACGGGGAAGATGAGCGGGAGCAGATTTTCCAACCGACTTCCTTAATGTAAATCCATTTATTTTTGGGCGCTCTATAGTTGGTTGTTCAATGAGGACATTTTATGAGCTTCTTTTGTGACCGAGTATCTAAGATAGAATCTTTTCAGTAAGGATTGTCCTCCTAATTTTCATCTCTGCCAAGCACTCAATAGCAATGCCATTATCGACATGTCTTGCTTTTCCATGCTCTCACCTACACTCTCATGAAACTTAAACTAGTTTTGAGAAATGATGTTACCTTACTAGCATGGGGACTGCTGTTTTTTTCTAACATGCATGAAACGACAATTTTGCTTCCAATTGGCTGGTGTCATGTGTCCTATATCTTCCGTGTTCCAATGCATGGCTAATTTGTTGCATTACGATAAAACAAGATGGAAATCTGTTTCCCAGAAATGGAAGCCCTCCCCTTAAAACTGTGTTTTCTCTGTCGGTTTTATAGAGAAACCATGTTACTAAAGCTGTACGATACTTCAATTGTTCGTGTTCAATGGGGGCAAAAATTCTCTTACTCGTTGCCTGAATTTGTTTGCTATGCATTCAAATTGCAGGTAAAAATCATATATGCATTTGGTTTTCTTTGTCACAGAATTTGATCAAGTTAAGTACCTGTTAATCCACTTACATATCTTATCAAAGCATTTAACCTTGCAGCATGTAACCATAAAAGAACTACAACTTGTTCTCTTTAATTGAATGTAGTAGCTAGCTAATTACAGCAAAAAGTCATTCGGATTCAGTGCAGAAGCGCAACGACTGCTTGTTTGTAGACTGTAAACAGCATTTGTTTGTGGCACAAAATCAGAATTAATATTTAATTGTTTTTAATCCGCCAAGTTAGTGGTTTATACTTTATAATAATGCACAGGACTAGGAGTCCTTTGAATTTATAGGATTTGATCTTAACATATGATGTGATAGAATGAAAATAAAGACATTATAATGAAAATCAAATTTCATAAAAAAGTTATTTTTTAACAAAAATAATTTATAGTGAAGAGACTTTTTTTTTTTTTGATGATCTGAACATTTACCTAATGAAAACTCATTTAACAATAACGTTTGGTTTCGAATGAACTTTTTCAAAGTTATATTAGATCGAGCATTCCGATCTAGCTCATCAAAAGGTGAGTAATTTGGTCAAGTTTTAACCAAACTTTAACCAAATGCTTCAAAAGATCCTCACTTTGGTTGAATGCTAATCACTCGACACTTCAACACAGGATGTTTGCCGTTGCTGGGAGCCTTCAACTAAGATTGCTGACTTGAACTGGGAGTCTTCAACTGAGGTTCCTGGCGTGAGTTGAGTTGGTATGCTAACATCCCCTTCAAGCTGAGGAGCAATTCAGTGACTTGAAGCTTGGTTTTGAGTAACCGAAATCGAGCAGTAGACAGGCCTTTGGGAAAGATGTTAACAAGTTGTACATATTAACAACATTCATCAATCAACTAACAAATCGACAAAATCAGAGCATTTACCAAATGAAACACATGCAAGGCTACAACAAGATCTCCAACGGCTACAGCAGAAAATCCTCTCAAACATCCAAATGGAAACCCCATCACATGCAACGGCTAGGACCTTCCTTTTTGACCCAATGTGCATATGACAACTATAAGACTTTCCAAGTATAAAGTTTAAACCATTGCATCTAATGGCAATATACACCTTGTAATATTGTGCCTCACATATACAATAACAACTAGAAGACTTTTTTACAAATACTTTGCGTGCATATTGTCTTTATGGTATAAGAGCTCGTGTGAGTGAAGAGAGGCTTCCTCCATGGCCACCATAGCTCTAAACGTAGGTAACTTTGTTACCTTACGACTCAACAACAGCAACTACCCCCTCTGGAGTGAGCAAATCCTAGCCTTGGCCGAGAGCCATGATCTAGTGGAACATCTTCTACATGAGGACTCTGCCCCTCTAGAATTCAAAACCACTATCGATGGAGCATTGGGCTTGGGTAAAACAGAACCAAATCAGATTACCTCTAGTGGCGTAAATCTGACAGACTACTTTGGGGGTGGATCATTGGCACCCTCTCGGAAGAGGCTCTTGGCCTCGTCATGGGCTTAGACTCCACCCACCAAGTCTGGGTGGCACTCAAGGCGACATATGCTCACGACTCTCAGCAGCGAGAGTTCCATCTCACTAACAGTTAACATACCTAAGGAAGGAACCCACAACCCCTCTTGCAAATCATCTAATAACCTTCAAGGGCTTGTGCGACAGCTTGGCTTCAACTGGAAGACTACTTGCTGCTGATAAGATGAAGGTGTTCTCCTTGCTAAACAGCCTCAGTGCTAGATATTAGGTGTTCACCACATCGATGCTCAAGCCCCTTATGCCATCCTATGCCGAGATTATCCCACTCCTCCAAGAGTATGAGATTCGAACCTCTCTTCATGATTCATTGTCTAACTCTTCATTTGCTCTCTATGGATAGTGGACCGGTGCGCCGGCCTCTAAGGACCACTGTGGTGGTGGCCGATCACAACAACACGGTTTCTCCTCTCGTGGTAGAGGGTTTCACCCTGCAAGCCATTCAACCCGAGAGATATAGGGGCTCTCTCTTCTACAATGTGAGCCCACTGATTGGCCCTTCACAAATAAAGCTCGTGACCGACCAGATATCTGTCAGATCTATGTTAAAAAGGCCAACGTTGCTCTTAAGTGCTAGAAAAGATTTCACCACTCTTTCTAGCTTGATGATATTCCTCAACTGTTATGACATTGGAAAATATTTCTCCTAGTAACGAATGGACTATAAATATTGGAGCATCTGCCCATATGATAGGTAATTTAGGTATGCTTGAGAATTTACGCCGCTATTTTGATATTGATGTTGTAATTATCAATGATAGTAGTTCTCGTGCTATTACACATGTTGGTGACATTTACATAAATAATGATATCACTAGAATTAAATTCCGTGATGTACTTTTAGTACCGACACTTGCAAAAAATATTTTATTTATTGGGCAATTTACTAATGACTAACCCTATAACTGTGAATTTTATGGTGTCGATTTTTTTGTTAAGGAACAAGAGACCAACCGTGTTATAATGAGCGGATGATGAAAGAGTAGCCTTTACACTTTATCTACCCCTGACGAAGTACACTTCTCCACTCGTTTCTGGACTAATTTTGAGGAAGTGTAGCATCAGCATTTAGGACATCCTAGGCTTTTGCTATCCAAGTACTCAAATCCAAAGGGTTCATTCAAATTTCTAGTTCCAATAAAACTCAATTTGTGTGTGAAAGTTGCCAGTTAGGCAGATTGAGCTAATGTCTTTTTTTACCCTCTTCTAGTTTAATTTATGCTATCTTTGATAAAATTTATTGTAACTTGTGGGGTCTTGCCCCTTTATTTCTATTGGCAAATCTTATTACTATGCATGCTTGGTCAATGATTTTTTTAAATAAATGTGGTTTGTTCCACTCTGCAAAAAATCTAATTTTTTATCTGCCTTTTTAATTTTTGAAAAATATGTTGAAAAACAATTCAATAAAAGAATTTCAAACCAATGGAGGTGGTGAATTTGCTAACAATTAGTTTACATCTCCTTTAAAATAAGGTATTATTCACTAGTTTTTCTTGCCCCCATACTCCGAAATAGAATGCTGCTGTAGAACATCATCATTGCACCATCCATGAACTTGGTATGATGATGTTTTTCCACAGTGGTGTTCCAAAACGTTTTTGGGTTGAAGTCTTTGTCAGTGCTACCTTTTTAGTTAATCGACTTCCCACTACTACCCTTGATTTACAATCACATTTTTCAGTTCTTTATGGGACTTTTCCTGATTATTGTCTTTACGTGTTTTTGGCTCCAAATACTATCCCTACACTTGGGACACCAAGCAAAATAAACTTGATCTCAAAATCTTACCATGTGTCTTTTTAGGCTATAGTGATCAACCTTGTGGGTACAAATGCTATCACCCTCCCACTTGCCGTACTTACATTTCTCATCATTTTGTTTTTGATGAACTTACTTTTCCTTATAAAAAAACCTGAAAATCTCCACCTGCCTCCACTCTCTGACCTGACTTTGTTCATCTTTGAAATATGGATTACACCCCCCTCAGCACAACCTCCACCCATTACTACCCCTTTACCTCTCCCTGATTTGACTATTCTCTTACCACCACCCTCCACCTCTCCCACCCCTAGCCCGAACCCCCCACCTCACCACCTTACCCAATCCTGATAGCCCTGTTCCTCCTATATCTTCATCTAATTCGACTTCCCTAACCCCCCCCCCCCAGGCCCACCGAACACACCATGATTACCTGACCTAGGGCAGGTATTCACAAACCCAATCCAAAATATGACAACCTCCATGATATCTCTACCATACCCAAGGAGCCCAAAATCATCCTCTTTGCCCTCAGTCGCCCAGGTTGGTCCCAAGCCATGCTTGATGAGCTAGAAGCCTTGTATGCTAATGATACATGGACTCTTGTTTCTTGTGATTCCTCTATGGTTGTTATTAGTTGCAAATGGATTTGTAAAATCAAACTCAGTGCAGATGGAAGTCTCGATCAGTTAAAGGTTTGTTTAGTGGCTAAAGGCTTTCACCAAATAGATGGTATTAACTACCGTGAAACTTTCTCTCCGGTGATCCGACCGAGCACTATCCGAATTGTTATCACTATTGTCCTAATCAATCAATGAGACATTCGCCACCTAGATGTCAAGAATACTTTTCTTTGCGGTAACCTCCATGAATCTATCTACATGGAACAACCTTCAAGTTTTATCCACCAAATTCACTCTTCTCATATTTGTAAATTAAATAGAGCTTTGTATGGTTTAAAACAGGTACCACGTGCATGGTTTGATAAGTTTAGTAGTTTTTTACTTACTTATGGTTTTAGTTGTTGTACCACTGATTCCTTTTTATTTGTTTCTCGTTTATCTCATGGTTGTCTATATTACTCTTGTATGTTGATGATATTTTAGTCATTGACTTCTCTGCTGATTTTCTTCATGAGTTTATTTCGACCCTCAGCAGTTAATTTGCTGTGAAAGATTTGGGTCCTCTCTACTATTTTTTGGGTATTCAGATCACCCAGGCCCTAGACCTCTGATGGCCTTATCTTAACACAAACTAAATATGCTATTGACATTTTAGAATGTGCCCAAATGACCGATTGTAAGCCCATGGGCACTCTCATGATGGATAGGACCAAAGGCCTTACCTAAACCGCATTGTTTTTGTACTCAACTCATTATCGCAGTCTTGTCGGTGCCCTCCAATATCTTACCCTCACTCGACCTGATCTTTCCTATAGTATTAACTTTGTCTCTCAATTTATGTACTCTCCTACCGAAGCTTATTTTAAATGGTCAAACATACACTTAGATATGTGAAAGGCATGGTTGATTTTGGTCTTCGTTTCATTTCCAATTCTACACTTGATCTTTATGCTTTTTCTGATGCAGATTAGGTTGGATGCTCTCTCAGCGAGCACTTCACGACATGATACTGTGTCTTTCTCGATAGTAGTTGCATTTCTTGGTCTGCCATATTGTCTTTAGTACAAGAGTAGAATAAACCTGAGCTGAAAATCCCTGTTGATCACCTTTTCCCTAATAAATTGATTGTCCACCTCTATATGCTTAGAATCGAACATAAGAGATGGGATTAGTAGCTAAGGCCAATGTACCCAAGTAGTCATGCCAAAGCGTAGAAAATTTCATTGCTCAATATGCAGATTTAATACTAGATTTGGACTCGACCGGTTGTTTTTTGGTTGAACAAGAGACAAGGCAGGCGCTGAGAAAGACACTATAGCCTATTGTTGATCGATGGTCATCAATGGATCTAGCTTAGTCTCAATTGCAAAGCACATTCAAGTGAAGTGAATCTTTACCAAATTGTAGCCCATGGTGAAGTGTGCCTTTGAGATAGCGTAATGGCCATGGCACTCTCTTGGTTGTAGACCAATGAACTATGCTTGGGGCATAAAGAAATTGACATTGTTTATTCACTATGAATGTTATTCCTGGTCATTTAAGCATACAATATTGTAAAGTTTATATTATCTATCAGTAAGTGGTAATGTCTTCAAAAGGATCATCAATTAACTAAGGCAACTTAATGCTGGATGATAATGGTGTGGGATAAGTCTTGGCATTTGCCATTTTGGCCTTGTGAAGGACATATGTAATATACTTGGATCGTGAAAGGTGTAGGAAATTTTAATCTCAATGAACTTTGATGCCCAAGAAGTGGTGTAGTGGACCGAGATCCTTTAAGGCAAAGTCCTTCCCCAACTGAGTAATGAAACTAGAAATCAAGGATATATGAGTTCCATTAATAATGATATCATCTACATAGATCAACACAAAGAGATGAACATCTGAATGATGAAAAGAAAATAGAGAGTAGTCAATCCGAGATTCCTCAAAGTCAAGACCAATTAGAGATTGGGACAATTTCAAAAACCATGTTCGTAGGGCTTGTCTAAGGTCATAGATAGCCTTGTAAAGCCTACAAATATGAGTAGGGTGGTGAGAATCGATAAATCCAGCTAGTTGTTCCATGAACATCCATTCTTCTAGCCTTCTATGCAAAAGAGGCCGCATTTGATACATACAACTATCTAAGAGGCAAGTTGAAGTGAACAACAAGAGCAAAAATAACTCTTATGGGGCCTAGTTTAATAATAAAATTAAAAGTTTCAGTATAATCCAAACCATCCTGTTGTTGGAATTCTTTAGCCAGCAATCTACCTTTAAACCTGTCTATAGACCTCTAATATTTCCTTTTAAACTTGCAAACCTATTTATTTTTTTATGATATTTCAATTAAAGGGTCAAGGACAGAGGCCATATGTCATTGGTATGAAGTGCCTCAAACTCCTCTCACATAGCTTACTGCTAGTCAGTAGACTTTACTGCTTGTGAGAATGATGTAATTGGTTCAGTAGGGATAACATTTTGTACAAAACACATAATAGATGTTTAGTTGAATAGTAAGTTTAGAGGTTTGGAAAGGTTTTGGCTTGAGAGAGTTGGTCTGGGACCTGGTTATTAGTGAGTGAGTGGGCTTCTAGACAGGTGGGGAAGAAGGAATTGGTAGTTCAGGTGAGGCACTGATCATGGTGGAAGCTGCAGTTGGAGAATGATGCACATTTACATAGAAATTATAGAATGCACATTTACAAACACTCCTGTCATTGTTGTAGTTTTGGCTTTTGTGGAGTTAAAAATATTATAGATGAATAACGTTATATATAGTTTTAAATCGTGCAAGTCTCGTGCATATCTTTTAAAAAAGGTGTAGTCTATTATTAAAAAATAATTTTTTATGTGAGTTTCAAATTTAACTATTTTTTAAAATAAAATACGTGAGACTTGTATATTCTAGAACTATAAATATTATTTCTTCTTTTATTTAGATGAAAATAAAATTGGATACGTCACACAATTCTAATAATTTAGGATATAAATTAAGATATTATGGCTTTGGAACGCGAGGTAAAATAAATAGGCGTGGATGAAAATTGTAACTAAGAAGAAAGAGAGGATTAAAAATTAAAATATTAGAGGATCGATGCGGGTGAGTCATGAAAGTTAGGATATGGTTCCAAACTAGACCCATCAAAATGAGGCCTTGACCCGGATATCACAGAACATACCCGACCCAACACGCCCCATTCCGTTGCACTGGAACAAGTTGCCGTTTTGATTGTCCTTAATAGTTAATACACCGAAGGACCTGAATTTTAATTTCCATGCCAGTTTTTTCAAATCAGTCAATCCCCTGGTAACGATCTCTTGCTTCTCCGATCTTTAACTACTTCAGTTTAAGTATTTGATCCATTCTAATTATTTTTAGTTTCGTATCTGATTGAGGACTGTTTCTTTTTGGGGTAAATTTTTTAGGTAATCAGGCATTAAATTATATGTTCGAGGATGATTAAACGTCTGTGTCTTTTGCAGATTTCCGAAGTGGGTTTTTGAGGATGGTTCTGGTGTTGGCCTTGGGGGATTTACATGTACCCCACAGGGCACCTGATCTGCCCGCGAAGTTCAAGTCCATGCTTGTCCCTGGCAAGATCCAGCATATCATTTGCACTGGAAATCTTTGTATCAAGGTATGAATTCATGCCTTTGATCCTTCTAATAGTTTTCTGGGCTTGTTTTATTATTTATTATTTATTATTTATTATAATGGGTTCCTGAGTTAGTTTGATTGGGTCGTCCTTTCTGTTTGGTTCCTCGAAAATTTTCGGGGTGGGGGAAGAAAAAGAATTGTCTTCCGGGTTTTGTAAGTTTATTGTAGTCCTCTTTGTTAACTGGGACTTGGAAAACAATGGGTGAGCACAATCGAGGCTAATATTATTAATCGATTTTTTTTCCCTTTCCTTCTCTTTTATGCTTCTGCATGTTTAGAAACCGGAATGAGACGGACGATTAGGCTCAAAATAATTTTTTTTTTTCTTTTTATATATTCTCAGGAGCCAGAAAGATGGCAAGATTTTCTATAGAATTATAGGTCGTTGAATCCTTTGTCATTTTGTTAATTTGTAAGACGTATTCTGGGTATGCTTAGTGGGAGTTTTTATTTGTTTTCGAAGTAGTAGAGTCACTCCTTGGATCTTCACTTACGGTTCTGTATGCTTGCTTTTCGTTATTGTTTGTGCTTAGATGCGTCTTTATTTGTTTTGTCAACGGTAGTTTAATGTAAGGGCAGCTCTAGATGGGTGGGGATGGCTTCAAATGATGGGAGGTTTGGCTGATACTTTCCTATTGCGGTTTTCGATTTTGGTAAAATGTTACAGAAAACAAAATGGCTGATTCAATCTCCCATGAAATGTTCAGAAACTCTGTTAACGAATCGCTTATGGGTTTGGAGAAACGAAATTTGAAATTTCTTCTTTGCACCTACCGAAATGTCTCTACTTAACAAATGGCTGTGAACCTCATCTTTGCAAATAAAGTCTGTATTCACCTCGATTCTGTGATATATAATGTTTTTTTCTCCTTCTAAACGAATTGAAGTTTTCTTTACTTTAAAGCAATTCACCATTAGATCTCTTTGTTAAATGCATATCAAGTATTAACGTTTTTCCTGTACATATGTTTCTAAAAGACGCCAACAGTTAGATTATGTTTTGGACCTTGCAAATTAAAAAACAGTCTTAGTAGAGCTGCCCAGTTTTTCTTGTAACCTGGTGCCAATTTTGCTATTTGCAAAAGTTGGTTCCTGCCAGTGTGATACTCCATATGATAAAGATAAGGGTAGGTGGTGTATGGGATCCCACATTGCTTGGGAAGGAGAAGTTCTCGCTCTTTATAAGGTTCCAATGGGGCTCCAATTGTATCATTGAGTAGTCCTTTTGGAGTATAGGCCATGTGGTTTGGGCCTTCCATTGGGGCGTTGCAGCTAGGCTGTGGCAATTTCCCCAAATGGATTAGCATATTACTCCCACAGTATATTACTCTCACTTTAGATTTTATCCCTTTAGTTCTATTATTCTTTTTTGTTTACAAGTTTTTTCTGCACATTTTGGCATGAAGCCCTCTCTCTTTTTTAATTTTCTTTTCTTAGTTCTTCAACAGTTGGAAGTTCTTCTATGGTCCCAATTTCCAAAGATGAAATTCAGAATAAAATTGGTGATTTTATATTTAACTAGACAACCTTGTTTGTGCTTCTAAAGAGTTTGCAATCAGCAGATATTATGTGATTCTGGTTTTGCACGTGCCATCTGGGAAATAGAATTGTGCCTAATTATCTTAATAACAACTCTGGTTGTCTGGTTAAACTGATTGAAATGTCTGGAAAGAGTTTGCTATGGGATTCAACTTTTGGAACTTTATATTTTGAAGTATAACTTGTTGCTTCGTTTCTTTATTGTGGATTCAGATTCCTTACATATGTGCTCTGTTTGTGGGTGTGTCATACATGCTTGTAGTACCCCATCTGTGATTGATTGGTGATCAACCATCTGCAATAGGAATTCTGTTCCTAAAGGTGATTAATCAGGAGATGCCATTTGACATGGCATAGTTTTTTTTCCTCTTGATTTTGGTTATTGAATCATTTACTATGGTTGCTTTGTGACTCTTAACTTATGCTAACCTGGATTTATTTTTCCTAGCATATGTAATTTTTTTCTGCCCTTCTGATTATGGTTGACTAAACAATGATTTTTTGCACCTGATTTGTAGATTGTCTCTAACATTTATTACTTTATCTAAGTTCTTGCTTCTGTTGTGTATCTTATGCCATTCATTCCATATTTAGTTTTACTGGGAGTACACGTTTAAGTGTTTGTGCAAATTTCCCGACTTTTTTTTCCAAACTACATAACTATAGTGAATGTGATCATTTAGTTCATTTTGGCAATACTTATTAATACCGGATTATGAATAATTAGGCACTTGCTTGTAATTTTCCACTGATACTTCCAGGAAGTTCATGACTACTTGAAGACTCTTTGTCCTGACTTGCATATTACAAGAGGTGAATATGATGAAGAAACACGCTATCCAGAGACCAAAACACTAACCATTGGCCAGTTTAAGCTGGGACTTTGTCATGGTCATCAGGTTTGGTTCCCTTTGCCTCTTTATTGTTTTATAAATTCTTTCTTTCTTCATTGTCTCAAAGAATGTTGACAATTCAGATAATTGATATACATTTCTTTATTGCTTTCAATCATTCTTGACCTTAAAGCATAATCTAATTTCGTTTGTCTTATAAAGAGGTGCAAGTTATTGTTTTTTTCCTTAATTTTACGAGATATTACTTCCCATCTTTGAATCTATGATTTAACTTAGGTATAATGAAAATTAAGTTTAAGAGACCGTCGATTCAACATGAGGATGCTTATGATGATGGGTAAAATTGATAGAAACTATAAGCCTGACATCATTTGTTCTGGTCAGATGCCTTGGAAAATTGTTTGTGGAAAAATAGTAGTAAATGTTTTTGAGTTTACATTGTATGCAAGAAAACAGAGCTTATACTGGTGACCTCGCTGCGGTACTACCATGGTTGTTTCAAAGCTGATCTTGGTTGTAGTATATGGATATATGGACTAGGGGTGTAAACGGTCCGGTCCGGCCATGGACTGAATTTTTTCGGTCCATGGTTGGACCGGACCGAACTCCTATAGGGACCGGACCGGACCGGTAGTCATCGGTCCGGTCCGGTCCATTCGGTCCGTCCTTTTTTTTTTTTTTTTCTTTTTTCACATCAATTAATAAAAAAAATTTATTTACAATACTAAATTAATTTATACTATAACTCTTAATACTTAATAGTATTAATAATACATTAAAGAATATATTAATATATTGATATTAAATATATATAGTTATAGACTTATAGTGATTAGTTATTATGAATCATGATTAGTATAACTATATAATAGTATTAGTATAAAGTATTAGACTATTAGTAATATAATATAGCTATATATTAGTAATATTAGTATAAGTATAACTATATAACTATAGTTTATACTTAATTATAATATGGTATAATTATATATTAGTTAGTGATAGGATTATGTTAGATGAAAATTATATAATTAATTATATATATAATTTTTTTTTTTTAGGTCCGGTCCGGTCCGAAAAACACATGGACCGGGACCGGACCGAACTAATTCGGTCCTAGAAAATTCGGACCGTGGACCGGACCGAATGAACTCGGTCCGGTCCGGTCTCGGTCCGGTCGGTCCGTTCGGTCCACTTACAGCCCTAATATGGACATTGATTAGATGTGCTGAGGTCTAGAATGAAAAATATTGCACTTCCATGGTGGTTAGATTCCTGAAATTTTCATTCACTGCATTATGCATTTTAAATCTGTTTTTTCGTTTTCATTTGTTTTCTTCTTTCTGCGCCGAGGCAACAATCTCTTGCCCATTCGTTGAAATTCACAATCTGTTGCAAAGAATAAGGTAGCATTTGGTAAACTGGCCAGGAAGAACGGATTAGGCTAAATGAAATTTTCATGAATAAACTTTTGCTGAATGTATCCCAAGGGGTGGCATGTTGGTTTTGGGGTGAGCCATGTAAATTGCATGTCCTGGGATTGAAACTTTGCATTCACACTCTTGAGGCTATCGGACTGGGGACTTCCCCTTAAATTATCCGAGGAGCACTTGCAGGAGCTCCTTGTTGAGAGCCTGTTCACCTGAAAGTGCACCCCTGGGATTAGTTGAGACTTTGCCCTGGACACTCGCTGCCAATAAAAAACAGACTTTTGCTGCATGTGTTATTCTGAAAAGTAGCATTTGGTATTATGCTGTAAAATATAGTCCTAAAGTTAAAAAGTAATGGGGCCCATTGTCCACAGGTGGCTGGATTATTACTTTTTTTTTGTAAAGTAAATGTTGGCGGGTGTGGCGGGTTTAGGGAAAAATCTGCTTGTAGAAACCTGCCTGCCTCCCTATGTATATAAATATTATCATTTAGTTTTTATGAAAAATTGAAATGAAATTTAAAAAAAAAAGTCTAAACGTGGGTAGTTAGTTTTAATTATTAGGGTTTCTTGTTCCATTTTCATTTTCTTACTTCCGTTCTTCTGTTGTTTATTGAGGGATCTGCTTCCATGATGATGGGGCCGTGTAAAATTCATGTAAAACCTTGTCATTTCCTAAACTGTGAGAGGTTAGGTAGAATGACTATGAAACGCCTACTATAAACTAGAGTTATCAAACATACCAAAAGAAAGAAAAACAGACCTGCCTTGAAAATTGGTAGATAAATCTTTGTAGAGATGCATAAGGGCCCTGAGTCAAGAGTTTGCTATGAACGTATATGATTATTCTTTGAAGTATTTGTATTTAAGCTAGTTGTGATGACATAATTATCTTGATTTATCTGAAAGGTTATTCCTTGGGGTGACCTAGACTCGCTAGCCATGCTCCAGAGGCAGCTGGATGTAGATATCCTCGTAACAGGTCACACGCATCAATTCACGGCTTATAAACATGAGGGAGGTGTCGTGATAAACCCAGGGTCTGCAACGGGTGCCTACAGCAGCATCACCTATGATGTTAACCCTAGTTTTGTCCTCATGGATATTGATGGCCTACGCGTCGTGGTCTACGTGTATGAACTCATTGATGGAGAGGTTAAGGTTGACAAGATCGATTTTAAGAAGACAACCACTGCGAGTCACACTGCTCATTGAAAACAGCTTCTTTTGTAGTCAGTCATATAGACATTTTCTTCATTTCTTTCTTTTATTTTTATGTTTTGTTGGGATTTCGGTAAATCTGGTACTGCTTTTGTGATGCATGGTGATCACATCATTTGTGTATGTGCAAGATAGTGGAAACTCTCACCTTTTTTACGATTTGGACACAGGATAGGCTTGTATGATTTCTCTGGAATCTGTTTGAAGTTGCGATCCATTAGTGAACAAACTTACGGCTTCTGGTTTTATATACAGAAAGTGAAGCTGAATAGTACTTGGTAACTGGGTATTGGAGCCATGGAGTCCTGGACTTACGTTTAACTCTAGTTAGCCTCTGATTTTTGTATTGAATTCTATTCGTGCATGTAAGATGAGTGATGATCTACAGCTAGGAAGGATAATACAGGGCTCAAGTCTCTAACAGGTTTTGGTTCTGGGATAAGAGCATCATCCACTCCTAGACAGTCAGTCATCCACCGTTAATTCCAAAGTGACTAGCTATCACGTACAGAACGACAAGACTGTTATCAATTTTTGCAAAATGTAATAGTCGGAGCTGGTCGAAACAATTCAGTCACCATGAGCTTTATTCTAAGTAATATTTAGTAATTAGGTTGAGAAAAAAAAATTAATTGGAAAACAATAATTTAAGTAATATTTAGTAATTATTAATTAACATAAGGTTGGTGGAGGAAAAAACATTTAAAATAATATTATTAAAAAATTAATATTATATTATTATTTTGACTAATCCAATGTGGGGTTATGGCTTGAATGGTTTTGAATTTATGCAAAATATGTAAGTTTAGCTAAATTTTGAGAATAATTTGATGAAGTCAATGCTAATGCTCGGTCATTTGGCTCTTTTTTCTTTGTTCTTTTAATTTTTTTTTTCATACATTTTTTTTATAACCTTAAACATTTAAAAAAAAAAAAAATTCACAACACCATTAAAAAAGAATTTCTTTAATCACTATGTAAAAGAAAAAGATAACAGTCGGTGACTTCTATCGGGAACAACTCTCGGTAGCTATATCATTTTCCTTTGTAAACTTGGTGTCAAATACGTAAGCTGGCGGTAGAATTATCACACAGAAGTCGGTTTCGGCTTCCGTTTTTATTTTATAGTTGTTTGGGAGACAAATTTATTAGGAAAATGCTTAACCATGCCCCGATAAATTGTCTTGAGAAATTATATCCATTTAAATTTTTTTTATTTTTTTATTTTTACTTACTTTTTAAGAAAGTATTTTTTAATGAATATGTGATTTTTTTAAATGATTAAAGTGATTTAAAAAATACTTAAAATACACAAAAAATAAAAAGGTACGAAATACACTTATCGGTAGAACTAGATCTCGTGACACCTCTAGTTTTCCATTTATAATATAGTTTTAATTGCAAAAGGTTAAATCACAATTCAGTTGATTTTTCCGAGCCAAAATATGTTTTTGTTGAGACTATTCCTCACATAGAGATCAATTCAAACTCTACAACTATATATCCCGGATATCTCTCAGTCAAGTCTCTCGCTCACAGGATAAACTCATCTGCATGCAACAATAAACTTAATTAGTTTGAATTTTCAAATATTCTTAAATGTTTAAAATTCAAACTATATTATCTTATGATCATCTTTTGAATATTTTGGTAATCATGAGTATTGTTATTATAAAACTTATCATCTAGCCATATCAGTTTGTGGGATTGTGTTTGTATAATCTATTTGTAGGTAGAGTATTTCTCTATATAGATTGACATGGAATCCATACATGAAAATACCCTATCGCTTGGCCTTGTTCTTGGTTGTTTTGGTTGCCAATTACCACATCGATCAGCAATTCTTTTTTTTATTTTATTATTATTATTATATAAAAGACATACTCATTTCATTAAATTGAACTCAAGAAATACAAGCTATATCGATCATGAGTTACGAGACTTCGAATCTCTAAAGGTCCATCTTCAATCCAGCATTGCTCCCCATCATGTATACGTCCTCTGATCGAGGGACATTAAATTAAAAAAAAAAAAAAAACTTATTTCTAAACATCATTATAACCTTTTTCCTAACACGATTGGACAATGAATAATCAAAGTTCATGAATATTCGCACTACTACTTTACCCTTGAACTTTTTGCACAAAAAATTCCTAATTAGCTGTGAATCTGTAAACCATGATATGCTTATAGATCTCTCCGGGATTTACAATCTGTGAAGGGAAATTTGGGTGGTTCACAGAATCTGGGAATCCCTGTGTTTCCAAGCAAAGACCGGCATATTGCTTATAAATGAAACCACCTTTGCCCTTCTCATCGTGCAGCATGTTACTCGTATAAAACTGCACACCAGGTGCACTTGTCCACAACTCCAGTTTCCTGCCCGAAACACTTTCCTGCACGACAGCTACCTTCCTCAGGTGAAAGGGACTTGCAGCATCTAGCACATAGTTTATGTCGTATCCATCGGGTAACTCTTTGAACCTGCTACCAATTGGTCGGGGTTCGAGAAAATCATATGCTGTTCCTTTGACGGAGAGGATTTCACCGGTGGGGATGAGTTGGTTATTAACTGGAGTGATATTTGACCCAAAAAGCTGGAGATTGTGGGATAAGATGTCCCCACTTGTGTGGCCACCCAGATTCCAGTAAGTATGCTGTGCTAAATTCACCGGTGTAGCCTTGTTGAGAGCCTTAGCTTCCATCTTTAGGGCTAATTTGTTTGCATCAATGAGCATGTATGTTGCTGAGACAGAAACATTTCCAGGAAAGCCTGCATAAATTCATGACACATTATCCCTGCAATGATGAGTATCATTCATGTTTCAAAGCAATTTCCCGTCGATTTTACAAGCAAAACGACGATATGCCTGCTTTTTATTCACTTCATATATATATATAGGTCATGTTTTTTTTTTTCTAAAAAGTTAAAAGAAACAATAAAATACAAGTAATGAAGATCAAAACTGAAGAAAGGAGAGAGAGAGAGAGAGAGAGAGAGAGAGACTATACCTTCCTCACCATCAAAACTGTCATAGGTGAATGTTATATGACTATCTTTGCTGTAACTCTTTACTGTCCATATAACATCACCAAATCCCTTAGAGCCCCCTGATATTAAACAGTTCAGCTACTTTACTTATTCCAATATTTATAAATAATTCAGATTCCCAAATCGAAGTACAAACTATATACACACACACATATATTAGAGATTGAATATACCGTGAAGTGTGTTGTTTCCATCATTAGCAACTAATTTATATTTGGTTCCATTCAAAGTGAATTCAGCCCCTCCAATTCTGTTAGCAACTCGTCCAACAATGGCTCCGAAGTTGGTTGTATCATTCTTCGAATGTCAGACAGAAATTCAGTATTAAGGCTAGCAAAAAATATATATATATATATACACACAAGAAACTGAAAAGGACATGAACATGATTTCAAATGATCTAAAGCTATATATGGGATTAATAAGGAAGGAATTAAAGATGAAAAAATAAGAGAAAGGAATCTGATCATGACGAATCGCACCTTGTACTCCTTTACTGAATCGTATCCAAGAACGACATCATCTAGTTTCCCTAATCAAAGAAAATAAAAAGGATTTATATATATGGAAACAAAAATCATGTTTTCACTCAAAACATAAAAGATCGAGGGGAAAGCAACGAACCGTTTTTATCAGGGAGAATGACAGAGATCACAATTGCACCATAGTTGGTGAGCTTGACAGAAAAATCTCCCCTCTTCAACTCGTACACTCCAACTTCTTCATTCGACTCGGAACCATTAATAATCTTAGCAAACAAAAAGAACAGCAGAAAGAAGACATGTGACAAGGTCGATACAGCTTTAGCCATGATCATAAAACAAAAATAATAGTTAAAAGGAAGAATACACAAAACTAATGGTTACAACGTCAAAGAGCAGACAGCTAGGTCATCATTTATACAGAGAAGAGGAAGGAAATTTGTTTACGGTGTTTTCAGATAAGGATCACGTGTTTTTGAAAAATTTTCTGTTGGCAGAATTTTAGGATGACTGTTTGACTAATCAGTTAAGATAAACTAATTAGTTATCGAATATAAATATTTATTTAATATTTATTTATTGAAATCTTATTTATACACAAATTCCTCGTATATATTCATGATATATAGTTAATTAAAATATCATGAAGAATGAATATTAATGCATGATATAACTCCATGACATCTTATCATGACCTGATTTTCTCAGCTTCAGTCATCCAATGAATAGAAGGCGTACTCGATCGGTCACACAGTCCGTACGTACGTAACATAACTTTTCTATCCGGAGAATATTTGCTGAAGAAATGTCTTGTATAAATTTTAAATAGATAAGTTTTATATAAATTTTTGTAAAAAAATAGATCTAAAAAATAATATTAAAAAACTTTTTATTATTAGTAGAACTTTCCGCTGGATACGTGTTTTCGTAGTTGAATTTTAGATTACGTACGCACCTCGTAGTTGTCGGAGGCGAAGACTTCTATTTTCCGGTACCTGTTCAGCTCCGGAACGGATGGGTGTGGAAGGCCATTTAACACCCACCAATAGAAACACACCACGTCAGCACATTACAAATTAAAGAGATGAGACCGGTCGGATTCCTACACGGGCGAAACAGAACCTACTAAACTTTGCTTCCTTCAACACATGATTTTTTCTCTTCCCTCCTCTAGTGGAGCCTCACCATGACCGGCCAGCTGCTACGGGACCGCCACATGCCGTTGAATCCTTGATTTTGCTTCATCTGCTTATGTCGTTTCATCACATTGTGGGAGAATAATGTGACGTGAATGTTGAAAATGTAGTCCATGTAGAAAATGTAGTGGATGTGGAAGATGTAGTGCGTTGATGCCTTAATTTGCACAATAGATTTTGGAAGGGTGAAAAGAATCATCCCCGGCTCACGAGATGATTCAGACTTCGATACGGTATTCTTCGCGTTCATCCATAAAATATGTAATAAATAAGCTAAATAAAAATAAATATAGAGAGACTTATAGATTTACGTGGTTCGACATAAAAGCCTACGTCTACGGGTTATTTGAGGTCAAAATTCACTATAATGAATGATTTTACAATCTCTTATGGCTCACAAATCTCACATTAATACAATAGAGAAATTTAGGGAAGATCCTTTGGAGTCGCTATGTGTGGTGGAGTTTGGGCGTAGGGAGCTTTTGTGGAGATATTTTGTATAAAGGGCTTGTCATATTTGTGGGGGACCTACTCCATATATAGAGACATTTTCTTGGAGTGATTGAGTCTAACTTATCTTGCGAAGCATTTTCCTTTTAGAAGTTTGAGTCTCTTTCTTATTAAGAGTATGGATCTATTTCCTTTTAGGAATCTGAGTCAACTTGTACTATCTTTTCTTGGATTTATCTCTTAGCTTGATTTTTGGCCTTATCTCGAAGCTAAATTATATGATGCTGATTTGATCCCTATAGATGCCCGCGATTCTTAAGGACGATTTACTGGACAAGAAGGCCTAGAGAATCTTCAAGTCAATAATCTGCAAAATAAATTTTGAAAATTGGTCACTGATTTCCTATTTGATCCTTGGTTTTCTCTTTGTTTTGTGCTAAGTGGTCAAGAGCTCAACTTGAAGAGATAGGCGGGAGATGTACTTGACTGCATTAGGTGCGAGCACGGAGCTCTGCTTGGGTGAGAGATGTACTGGACTGCGTCAGGGCCGAGCACAGAGCTCGATTTTGGCGGGAGATGTACTTGACCACATTAGGGGCGAGAGTAGAGCTCGATTTTGGTTGGGGATGTACGACCCTATTAGGACGAGCGCGAAGCTCAATTTTGGGGGGAGATGTACTCGACCCCATTAGGTGTGATCGTGGAGCTCAATTTTGAGTTCATTTTTTTGTTTAGATGTTTGCCATGAGAGATTGTTTGTTGTTGGTGAAGAGTGCATATTTCTATAATTGATTTTTTGTGTTTATTTTTGTGAACCTTTTTACTTTTGTTTGCAGTAGTGAATTTTCTGCCCTCTTGGTGTAAATTGTTGTTGGTGTTCTTGTTTTGTTGTTTGTTGGTAGTAACCCGCGCTTAAGTGGTCATTATGCCCGTCGACTCCATGGGTTCACATTAGGCGGTTGCCGAGCCTATCGACTCGTTCTAGAAGGAAATCCGCGCAATGCGGTTGTGGGGCTTGGTGGCTCGTTCTCGAAGGTAACCCATAGGCAGTAGTTGTGGCGTAAGCATAAACACTCGGCGTTTGCTGGAGAAGATGTGTGCTTGTATTACAGTCCATGTGAGAGAGGTTGGGCAGTCTAGAGAGTTGCCCGCCTGTTAGGCGCATCAGAGGTCGGGTAGTCTTTGACCTTTCCCGCCTGCTGGCTCGTCACAAGGAAGGTCTGACAGTTTGATAACTTGTCCCGCCTGTTGACCCTCAATGAGAGATGAGTGGGGTTGAGCGGCCTTTGACCTTTCCATTTTTCATGGGCTATTTAAGGGTCGCTTGGTCTCTTGACCTCCGCGCCCTTTTTCATGAGCACTGCGAGTCTTTTGACTCGTCATTGGTGTTTAAGGATTGCGTTGTCTTTTGATCTCCGCACATTTTTTCTTGGGCACCGCAAGTTTTTTGACTCGTCATGGCGTTTAAGGGTCGCGTGGTCTTCTGATCTCCACGCCCTTTCTCGTGGGTATTGTGAGTGTTTGGACTCGCCATTGGTGTTTGGGGATGCTCGACCGCATTGTTGTGGTGGGAGGTTGAGTTTGACCGCCTTGAGAGGTTTTCACCAAAAACGAAATAGGTTGGTGTATACAAATTACAAGTTTGAGATTTGTAAACCTGAGTTATTCCGCTAGAGTGCTATGAAGGTTGGTGATACACGGGCGATGCCCGTGTGTAGCCATGCTTTGGCATTGATGAAGGCCCGGTCTATTATGATGCAAATAGATTAAAATGCCTGTGCGACACCCAGGAGGGGCTTTGCAGCCGGTGTTTCGTGTCATGTGGGCGATTTCTTGAGAAATATATTTCCCAAGTGTGTAGCAATTTGGATTCTCGTGGAACCTCGAGGACTTTTGGTGGGGAAATTTTCCAAAAACCAAATTTATTAGTAGAAAAATAAAATTTAAATAGCATGTTTGAGAGAAACAAACCAGAGCAATTTTTGCTCCTGTTTTCCATTTTGCCCGACTGGAAGCTGTTCAGTTCTAACTCACCTGGAGTACATGGCAAAAAACACTGACGGTCCGAATGGTTAGCACTGGTGGCTTCACTCAGTTGTGGGCGAGGACTGCTTGAGGGCGAGGAAGTTCTCCATGGGCGAGGAAATTCTTTATGGTCCAGTGTGTACAAGGTCGATGAGGGTGGCGGGGAGCTTCCGTGGTGTGAAACCTTGGTCGCCATGGGGTGGCGAGGAGCTTCGTGGCGTGGAACCTTGGTCGCCTTGGCATGAAACCTAAACATACTGCATGCTCGTTGCCCGCTGAAGGTGCTGCGTTCTCGGTGAGGCCGTTGTCTGCCACTGGGGTAGCGGGGACAGTGGGAATGCTCAGATTTTTGGTGTTGTTCTGTGCCTCTGTAGAAGCTTGCCAGTGGTATAAATGATCGCCATTGGTCTTTGTTACTTCTCATGGCGGGAATGTGGGTGCCTGCAAGAATACAGCTTGTAGGTGGTTTGCCTGCTGGCTTCCAACCTCGCTTGTTGCCCCCCACTATGGCGAGCAAGTTTGCAGCAGGTGGAGTTTCTGTTGGTTAGGATTGCCATGATAGCGATAGAGCGCACTGGTTAGTTGGGTGAAGGTCACTGGGGGCCTCACTAGTTTGTAATCGGCTGGCGGAGTCTTCCTTGTATGCTTCTGGGCTCCTAGCGACAATAGTCTCTACGGGGACAACTTCTGTGCTCTAGTTCCTTCTTGTCGGTGGCAAAAAATGGTGGCTGGACAAGTGGCAACTGTTGGTGGTCTGCTAGCTCAAGGCCATCTTGGTGTGGCTCCTCTCGGTATTCTAAACACCTGTCGACGATGACTCCATTCCTGCTGGTGGCTTGCCAGCTCACGACCATCTTGGTGTGGCTCTTCCCGGTACTCCAGTCACCGTTGGCGGTGACTCCATTCCATCACGAACAAGCTAGATCTCCTCGGGCCGGTGACAGAAAACTGTGCGAGCGACAGTTGAAGCCGAGCAAGTTGGTGCGCACTGGTGAGAACGTCGAAGGATGGTTGGCGACCAGTACCATGTGGGCGGTGACTTCCTTGCTGATGACAGAAATTTTCAGCAACTCAGGTGGTGGTTGGTGGCGATCTTACCGGTGCACGAATGCCTAGTTTTTGTTGATATTCGACAGAGTGAGTCCTCTGCCTGCACTGATCGCAGCGTGAATTGCTTCCGTGGTTGAGGACCATCTCACCGACAACAGGGAGCTCCGGGCATATGGGTGGTGGCTAGCGGTGGTAGAGGACCACTATGCTGGTGACAAAGGTCGGTGGTTGTTGTTGTCTAGCTAGTTGCTAGTGGGTGAATTTGCCTGCAGCTTGGATCGTGCATGAGTCCTTTGCTTTCCTTCCTTCGTAGAATCTGGGCATGCCAATTGAAGGGAAGCACCTTGCCAGCGGTAGACAATGCCAGCAAGCTTAGTTGTGGTTGCTGGCGGTCTTAAAGGCCCTAGGTAGCTAATGGGTGATCTCCCGCTAGTTGCTGGGTTCCTGGCGGTGAGAAACTGATGGGGAAACCCCCGTCGTTTCTGATTTCTTGCGGGATTGTGCCGCGCTGCACAGGAGGTGGTGGACAGCAAGTCTGCCATGCACGGTGATGCTTGAAAGGGCCATGCAAGTGCACCGGGCCATGCACGAGCACGTAACGTGCATGGCATACGTCGCTATGTGTGGTGGAGTTTGGGCGTAGGGAGCTTCTGTGGCGATATTTTGTGTAGAAAGCTTGTCAGATTTGTGGCGGACCTACTCCTTATATAAATGTCTATTTCCTTGGAGTGATTACGTCTAACTTGACATGTAAAATCTTTTCATTTTAGAAGTTTGAGTCGCTTTCCTTTTAGGAGTATGAGTCTCTTTCCTTTTAGAAATTCTAGTCAACTTATCTTATTTCTTTTTGGTTTTATCTCTTAACTTGATTTTCGGCTATATCTCGAGACTAAATTATAGGCTACTGATTTGATCATACATAGTGAGTTTGATTTCCTCTTCTAATAGTGGTCTTTTGGAGTCATGCTAAGAATGATGAACATGCTAAGAAGAACTGTCCTTCAGTGAGGTATAGTAGCATGAAAATATTTTTTTGTGTTTTAGTGGTTTTAATCTAATAACTTAATTTTTTGTGCTCTATTGTGTTTTATGTAGAAATAATGAAAATACAACTGACAAAATATATCAAAAGTTGGACCTTAAGTGAAAACAGAAGGTCGATGTTTAATCCAGAGTTTTTAAGATGAATTAATCTTTGCATCAGCCTACACACCACACACCATAACTTTTTTTATTTTTTTTATTTTTTTTTCTTATTAAATGTGTATTATATTGATGATGAATAAAAAAATATAAATATTTCAAGAAGACTAGAATAAAAAAAAAATTGAAAAAAATAAAAAACAATTTGATGTGTGGTGTGTAGGTTGATGCATAGCAATGCTCTTTTAAGATATTTGTCCATTCTTCATCACTTCATTGATTTTTTTTTTTATTTTTTTTATTTTTATTTTTATTTTTTTTATCCCACGGTGAATGACGTATATTTTCGGTGATGGAGCTTTTTGACATAGCACATGGCTGCTTTTGGACGGTTGTTTTGCAAATGTTTTAGCTTGTAATAAATACAAATTTGGGTTAAATGTTGAGATTCTGGACAGATTTTGGAATTTTATGAAAAGTTGACAGATTTTGTGTGCTTATTATGGTTGTGGACAGATTTTGCAATTTTTTTGTGACAATATTAGGTCTGGACAGATTTTGTGCTCTTGATAGAGCTTGTATGCTCTGCTTTTGGACAGATTTGGGTTAATTATATGTACATGGTCTGGACAAATTTTGGGATTTTATGAAAACTTGACAGACTTTGGGCTTCTCCGTGCATGGTTGTTGACAGATTTTGCAATTTTTTTGTGCTAAAAAGCCAACATATATATATATATATATATATATTTTATAAAACAGAACTTCATTCAAATAGCAACAATACATCAATTGGTATCAAACCATAGTGCATGACTAACAAAAGAAGGGATCTGCTCCCACCAGCCATTAATATCAACAACGTTCCATGCATATCTAGCTAGAGAGTGAGCTACCCCATTCCCTATCCTTTTAACATGTTGAACTCGAACTTCCTAGAAACGCCTCATTAAATTCTTGGTTTCATTGACCAAGTTACCAGCACTTGCAAATGACTCATCTGTTGATTGTAGCTCCTAAACCACATTAAGACAATCACATTCAATGATTAACTTCGGTATACCAAGTGGGAGACATAGCTGAAGTCCTCACAACACAACAATGGATTCAATAGTGGCTGCCTCATCCACTTCCTCTTCATTCTTGCTTGCAGCCATCACAATTCCTCCACTCATATCCCGTAGGACTATCCCCACTCCAGCTTTCCTCAAATCAGTAAACACTGCACCATCTACATTTACTTTGAGATACCCATCTGGTGGAGCTTGCCATTTAGAAAACTTATACAAATCCCTTGCTGTTGTTGTTTGCACATCATTGAAAGCTTTGCAAAGTGATAAAGCATGTTCAGTTGCTTGAACAGGTTGTATCAAATTATGTTCCATCTGCAACTGATTCCGCCTGTACCATAAACTCCAACACAAAATAAAAAACATAGTTAACTCAGCTTCACTTCCTTGTAGTATAACCATTCTCACAGTATCAATAAAAGTCAAAAAGGATTGAAAATTTTGTAACATAGGAAGAAATTTCTACCCCAAACTATAATTAGAAGAACAAGTGAGCATAGCATGGCTAATGTCTTCTTCATAGACATGGCAGAAACCACATTGAGTCTCAAAAGAACCTTTCTCCTCTTGAGACTAGTGAGAGTTGGCAATATATCTTTGCAAGCCTTCCATGCAAAATTTTTAATCTTCCTGGGAACTTTCATGTGCCATATTCTCCTCTAAAGAGTTCTATCTTGCATCTGCAAAGAGGTTTCCCCATCACATTTGGCCATTAAGTTCTGAATCAGCTTATAAGCATTCTTGATAGAAAATTAGCCATTTGCTTCCTTATCCCAAATCCATCTATCCAAAACCTGATTTGGTAACAATCGGATCTTGAGGAACTCCACTTCTGTATTTGGATTAAAGAGAGCTCTAACCAACTGTGCATTTCATATTTTAGTAGTAGCATCAATCAAATTGTCCACTCTGTTCTTCATCAGCAGCTTCCTCATTTCTGCCATCTAAAATAGAAAGTAAGAGTCTGGGCCCAGGTAACCAAGGGTCCTTCCAAATCTTCATTGTTTCTCCATTACCAACTCGCCATCTACATCCTTCCAAAAGCCATCTCCTTGCCTAAAAAATGCCCCTCCAAGCATAGGATGGATTAGGGCCTAAATAAGCTTGGAAAAAAGTACAATTAGGATAATATTTGGCCTTGAAAATTCTTTGCATCAATGAATTTTCATTCAAATACAATCTTAGGATCGAATAAATTTTATTCATGTCTTTTATTCATGGTAGTCATGTCACTTAAATAATACATGTAACTTTTGTATCAGTTCATAACAAAAAATAAACATAAAAAGAGATAAATATGAGATTTATTAATTTCAACGTATACCCAAGAGATAAAGATCAAAAGATATATTTTTGAAGAATTTTCTGTTGGCAGAATTCTAGGATAAATCATCTTTGACTAACGGAAAAGCTTCTATGCCCTCCACTTTTGACCGTTCTAGTTGACCGTTGGTCAAATTTTTTTTTAATTTTTTTATTTAGTGATTAAAGAAGTAATTTTAAGTATATTGATGTATTTTTTTTATTTTTTAAAAATATTTAAATATATTAAAAAAATATGAAAAAAAAAAGATTAAAAAAAAAACACCTGGGCGGCATATATAGTAGCCTTACCCGTTTGACTAATTAGTTAAGATAAGCGGGCCGGCCCGTAAGCTAAGGGAAAAAGGTAAAGGTGCAAAGCTTGGATGTCGAAATGGATCACAACAATTAATATGCATGCAGCATGATAAGTGGGATTATGGATGGGGTCTCGGAATTCTTATCGTTATAAATTAGTCATGCGTTTGTGCCACGTACTTTGTTAGTGTATTTCTGTCCACTTTTCAAGATTTCGTTATATAACTACCAAGTTATTAAAACACATAAATTTATAGAAGCCGTTTTAGCTAAAACTCTCATCAGTATATATATAAATATATATATATATATATATATTGATCGATCATCGGTACTTGATAACAATGGAGACATGAAAACTACATATATTTCATATAAATCCGTACACTTGGCGCGCACCTTAATGACATTAATTGATGAAAATATATATACATAAGCTATAATATATGAAGGATTTCTGTCCCATGGCTCTAAGGATGCCCGTCCCGTCCAGGGGGCCGAGGGCTTTTGTTGACTGTACATCCGGACGGGGGGCCATGCGCTGGAACATGGCCACGGCCTCGGTTCCATGGAGAACCCGAAGGGGAGCAGTGCCTCGGTGGACCTATTAAACTAGACAGGGTATGAATACTGCCATCCTTTACACTCTTTTGTTCTGCAATGAGACCAGATTCAAATTACATGAATACATTTTCAAGGAAATAAAATCAGGTATATATTAATAATGGTTCTTCAAATTTTGATTGCTTTTGTTTTGAAGAAAACAAGAGGTCGCAACCAATACGATCGAGGAGCATGCAGGCACAAGATCAAAAGTTTGCTTTATTGCTGACTTGAATATATAAAAATCAATAGTGAAAATTAATATATATATATATATATGCTCACCGTGTTGATGATCAAGAACAACCGTGATTTCTCGGGAGGCAACATCTTTAGCAAAGATGATCGATGCGATGATCAATCCAAGGGCAAAGGAAACCTTAAAAGCCATATATCTTGAGTAATTAAATGGAGCAGTGTTCCTTCAGTTCTCCTCTTCTTTAAATAGCGTTTCATGCTTGAGTAGTAGTACTGTAGTACTCGAGCAGCTGATCAAGCTGTCAATTGGGCAGCTTGAGAGTTGCGAGCTGCCATTAGTACTTAATGATGCTTCCAATATGCGACGTTGTCAATCTCCCTCGATCAAAGTAAATAATAAGTAAGAAAATTTTAAAGATATCATAGCCACATCATATGATGCAATGGTTTCCTTTTTTATTTTATTTTATATATATATATATATTCCCTCTTAGCAAATAGAACATTTATAGATAAACTAGCAGTTAAAAGATACAAGATTTAATGGGGAGAGAGTCCCCTACAGTCTTTCTAAACCAACATATTACAACACGAAAAAGAAAAAAGAGGGATCTGGAGCCAAAAGTATGGCTCCCACCCATTTCCCACAAGGGGAGACCGCTTGGTGAATGTTTTTATATAGTCTAATAAACAGACTATAGAACTGCGATTAGAAACTTGTTGGTCCAGACTGGTTGAAGGAACTTTCACGTGCATCCACTTTCACTCGATCTTTGGTTAGGGAAAGCGAGAACATAGCGTAGCAATTGAAAACTGTGACGAATTGCCTGAGGGGGGCCGTTACTGGCAGTGGCGGCGCGTGCAAGCCATGCGCCACATCTGGAGTGAAGAGAACAGTCGAATCTAGAAGATCCAATGTTGTTGGTCTTGAAACTGTCGCGCGTGGTGGCAGAGAGCTCTCCGAGACGCAGCGGGGCATGAGGCGTACGCACCGCACATATGGGTGGACTTCTTCTGCCATTTGGACGATTGACACTTGGAGAAGCTGCTGGAGGGGTGTGTGTCAACCCTATGCTGCTGGAAAGTAACAAATCGGCAAAGTTGAACGGTGCTAATGGAAAAAAAAAAAAAATAGAAAACCAACCGAAAATAGACAAAGTAGAACAAAAATAAACAAGGCCATGACCAGTGAGGAGGGAAGGTAGGTAGAACCGAAGCACCAACCCCCTCCTCCCGGTAAAAGGAAACTTTTCCTGAGAGGGGCGATAGGGAATCCGGAGAGAAAATAAATGAGAGGGCTTCAACAAGTCTTTTTTTCATATATATATATATATTAGTTATAAGCTGTGATATCCCAATTAACACATGATTATCCGATAATGCAATATTGTTCATTTTTCTCCTTTTTAGTGAAGTTTTCAAATAACCTCAAATATATTTAGATCTGTAGAAACATGTACATACATGCAGTCGCCACTTGGAGGCCGTTGATTATTAACTAGCTAGCTACGCTCAAATTTGGAGCCAGCTATGAACTTGACCAAGCCACAAAATAATTTGGAGTAGCCATTTCCAAATCAGGACCACTGACAGGAAAGGTTTATTACCTCTTAATTACCTGGTACCCACCACAAAGGAAATTGGAACACACAAAATAAGTAGGAGGGAAAAGATCAGGTGGCTATCTTGTCAAGACGTGATGGTACCATATCTGCTAGCAGAGATTGTATTGTCAGGATTATAAGATTCGAAAGGCGAATAATTTAGGCCCAGAATAAATAATATTTGAATTGAAAATTTTTAGGAATGCGTTTTAAACTTGCATTCTTTCATAAATATTGATAACATATAATCTTACATCTAAGTTTTTCATATGTTTTAATCAAGAGAAAATGTTAAACTATAGAAATGATTTATATAGAAATTATAAAAAAAGTTAATATATGTATAGTAGTAACGCTATTTATTTAAAAGTTTTTAAATAATGCAATTGCATACTATGTAGCCATTTATCCCTTGAACCATGAAGTTTTTTGTTAAATATATGCTTCACCCATATAGCTACAAATTTTAAAACATAAATAATCTGCTATGAATATTATATCCTAATTTAGTTTTTTAAAATAAAAAAATGTAGCTACCACAAAATTTTAAATGAGACCAAATTCTAATTTGATGATATAAGAAGGATCTATTCAAAGAATTATTGACAATTTGCAGTGCACCCATTAAGACTGGTCATTTTAAAGCATTGGCCAGTGCTAGTTATGAATTATAGACAAAGAACAAAAGTATAAAAAACTATGGGAAATATACAAATTAGATAAGATTATAAAATATATGTATGTATGTATTTATTTTTTTTTGGGTCAAAGCCTTAGGGGAGGGGGGGAAGGCCACCGACCTCGTCCTTGTCAGCATTGATATGTGGTTTGGTGTGCCAAACCGCTTGTAGTTAGTAAGGCTCATATCCTAATAATTGGGAAACCGGACATGATGCCTAGCTAGACGGTAAGAAGTCGTAGGTGATTTTTTAATTTTGGTTTGAACCATAGCTAGCTAACTCCCCAAACCCATTCAATAAATTATATTTAGGTGGATAATACCTTTGAGGTGAATCCGTATTTAGACTCCAACCTGCTTGAATCTAAACATCCATGCATGCCAAATAACTCAAGAGTTTTGTTTTCCTTAGTCATCTTCCCCGAGCATTAAGTTGCAAGGGGAGATGAAATTAGGCTTGGTTGCGAATCTTCTCGTAACTTATTAGATTTTGTTTACCAGAATTAATGCAGTAACATTACTAAAAAACAAAACATCTAGCTTTGAACAAGACCAACGCGTCCATGTCTAACAAGTAGGCCTGGAAATATTTATGAACATGCCAACAAAAGTCTTCTACATACTGTCGGCAAGCCTCTCAGCTTAAATAACACTCACAAACATTATATCTTGGAAACCCTACCATGAGATTCGCTTCGGCTCACTTGATATCCGCTCTCCCTATAATTTTGTTAGGAGTTAGTACACAAAACTTCCCTCCCTGTTCTCTCTATCGTTACAAATTTCAGTCCCTCCCTGTTCAATGATCTCTTGAGTAATAACCTCATGTGCTAAAACAATCATACCACCTCCACTCGCCACCACTTTGCCTACACTACCCCTTGCTGTGGATCATCCTTTTCCCCGCTCGCAATCACCACTTCGCCTCTAGCCATGTAATATGACTTTTGACTTTAGTTCCTCCTCTTTCATCTGTCTTACTCTCCCATTTCTCCAACTTAAACATGCTCTATCAACACACAACCTCACTTAGTCTCGATTAATTTTTCTCCAATTCAACTTAAATACTTACCGATGACATTTTCACCTGTTCTATAGGAATTTGTAGTTCAAGACTTGACGTGGGTGGCAGCCATACCAAAGTGGTATTAACACTTTTGTGATGGCTGCAGAATTTTGAAAATGGCTAACATGATTATTTGGGTCCTGGAAGTTTGTAATAATTTATATGCATATCAACCAAATGCGCAATAATATATTCAAATCGAATTCCAAACTATCAAAACCAACAAAAAGATTCCACTTGCATAAATTTTATCTTAATAATTGATTAGTGTTGCATGTGTAGGAGAAGGGGAGAGACAGGTAATGGATCGTTTGCTTCTTCATTGTGAGGTGACTAGGGCTCCAAGAGATGATATTTTCAGTAGAGTGGGGCTGGTATATATGGGTTATGATTGAGGGTGGTCGATCTCTTAATCATCTAGAGAGGTCTACACGACATTCTGCAAATAGTAGCAATATTGAAGATGGTCCCTACATGCCTATTGTGGTTTATTTGGAGGGAAATGAATGACTGAAACTTTGAGGAGAACGAACGAATTACGCTTAATGGATGAACTTAGATGCTTCTTCTTCAACACACTAATCATGATATGGGCTATTGCTATAGAATTCAATGGGTTTGGCTTTCAGAAATTTCTTGTTTCTATTTTAAGTTCTTGAGTACTAGATACTCTCTTGTATACATCTTCCACGTGTACTTGGACCTATTGTGGTTTATTTGGAGGGAAATGAATGATTGAAACTTTGAGGGGGAACTTAATGGATGAACTTGCTATTTGGCTTTTGTGACCGACGAAACCATCACAAAAAATAAAAAAATTGTCACAAAACTTTTTTGTGACATGTAGTTTGAGACCGTCACCTAAAAGGCATCACAAAATATTTTTTGTGACGGTTTACTGTTCAACGATGTTCGAATATTGACCCGACTGATTAACATTCGCACGTAATAAAATTGACGTTCTTTGTTTTTGCTTCGCATGAATGATATTTACATTTGAACATTGCTTCGCACAAATGATATTTATGTTCGAACGTAACAACGTTCGAACGTTGACTCGGATACGTTTGAATGTAGCATTCGGATGTTAAAGGAGAAGAGTTTGAATGTAAAATTTTTAACATTCAGATGTTTGTTTGTCATTTGCACGTATCTATTCTAATCATTCAAACGTTTAGACTGTTTGTGCGTTAAAGTGTGCGAACGTAGTGCCTAACGTTCGAATGTTTTGTTCGAATTCATTGGTATTTTGTTCAAGTGTTGAATCAAACGTGAAGCCATGTTTGAACGTTTATTGTTTACATGCAAACGTTATGATCATAAATAGTAATTTGATAAAATTAAAAAGCATACAAATTGTTTCATATTACACCATAAATGTAACAACTAATAATGTCTTATAGAGTTGTAAAAATAGACAATAAATGTTTCTAATAATGATAGTGATAATGATATATTGATCATTTCTTCTTCTTTCCACGTCCACTACGATCTTGTTGAATTGACATAACACGTTCCATCTATACCGTTATCTCTCTCTGTATGTGCTATTGGACTTCAATGTGTATTCTCTCATCGCTGGTTCTTTGTTGCTCCTATAAACGCGTTTCTAAATCAGTCTGTCGTGATAAGAAAGACTCCAACTCCTGCTATCTTGACTTCATCTGCTCAATTTCTTGTCGTACTGCATCTAAATCTTTAGTAAGATTGTTAACTTCTGAAGTCGAGGTCTTGGAGGATGAACCGACATGCTTGAAAGAACATCCCAAACCTCTTACCAAACCAGATTTGGTCTCGAACACTTGCATGAATATATCTATATCACTAGGAGAGGATTCCTCAGAGACTGATTTGATCTCAATCATTTTTTCCTACAATTGCAAAAAAAAAAAAAAAAAGATACAATAAGCAACATATTCAAAGAAATGAGGAATCAAACATGATATGAACTCACATGTTGCATAATTTATTCATAGAAAATAACGTCACTTACATAATTATCTTTAACATGATCAACCCACTTACTCTGCTCATTAGTGTGAGTAGCAGCATAGACATGAATGGAAGAGAAATTTTAGAATCATCATGTTTCTAACAAAGCAACAGTAGTAATTTTAAGAAATAATTTTAGTACTTAAATAAAAGACTATGATAAACGTGACAAGGCATCAGCTAATATTTTTAAAATTATTAAATACAGTCCCCAAAGTATACTTAGTATAATTAATTATCAACAAAAGTTTCTTATTGGTAGGTGTCGACTGGCTGTCTGTCTCCGTGTATTAACTTGTTTAGGAGCGGAGTCCTCGGTTGGGGAGTCATGAATGGGTTCGGCACTTGGGAGAGGATGAACATTTCTTCATTGTCGTTTTGGTGGCATCTTTGAAAATGACTAAAAAAACTAGTATAGAATAATTTATAAAAAATTTATTTTACTGTCACATATGTAAATAAAATATTTAATACTTTTATTCTTCATTTCCAGATGTATTTTTCATGCTTGCTTCAAAATTGATTTCAATAACATCTTCATCATCATCATCTTCTTCTTCGTCTTCTTCATCGACTTCCTCTTAGGACTCTTCTTCTTCTTCTTCTTCACTTATTTCATGAACTGAATGATCATTTAATATGAATGGGTCGAGATGTACGGGTTGGACGTCATCTCTACATAAGGGGATTAGTTTAAGTGCACTGAGGTCAACAAATAAATTAATACCCTTTTCATCTTCCTGGTAGGCCTCTATAATCGGGTGTCATATTTGTCTCCACTATGATCGTGATCCGCTACCATTCCCTTTAGTACTCTAATCGAAAAGGTTCCCACATGCTGGAAAATCATTTATCATCCACATTACTGCAGCATGCATCTGAAAAGATGTCGACGTATATGCATCAAAAGTTCTGACTTCCTGTTTCCCATATATCTTTCAATTCTTCAAGTAACGGCTGCATGAATACGTCAATCTCATTCCCAGGTGATCTTGGACCGTGGATAAGTAAAGTTAACAGAAAGTTTGGCGCCTTCATGCACCTCTATGGTGGAAGATTATACCAAATCAACACTACAAGCCAAGTGCTGTAACTTGTACTTATATTGCCAAAGGGATTGAATACATCCGTTATTAGTCCTAGACGCACATTGCTTCATTGCCAAACTCTGGGTATTGATCATCAAACCTTTGCCACGCAAGTGAGTTAACTGGGTGCTTCATATTCGTCATCCTTAACTCATTTCTCCTCATGCCACCTCATATCTTGAACTATTTGTTTACACATATATAGCTTTTGCAATCTTGGTTTCATCGGGAAATAAAGTAAAATCTTCACCGGAATATTTTTCTTACCCTTCCACCTCGACTCTCCACTTTCGAGACAAAGCTTATTTTTCCTCATTCTCCTTCCAAAACAAAACACAATCATTCTTGTATGCATGTATGGACTTGTACTCAAACCCTAATCCCTTTCTCAACTGTTTTGCTTCATAATATTTTTTTTTGATAATGCAGAACCTTCTGGAAGCACCTCAATAAATAAGTCGAAAACTATGTTGATTGCTTTTGTCGACATCTCACACAACGACTTAATGTGAAGCAGCCGTACAATAAACGGCATTTTGTTGTGTTTTGTACATCCAGGATGAAGTTCACATTTTGCATCTTTCCACATTGTAGAGAAATTCTCTAATTCCGTCCCTTGGCCACTTGAGGCGTCCTCGTCCATTTCATCCATAAACATCTCAGCTTCAATGTCACCCAGCATTTCCTCCATCCCATCCCGCTCATTAAGGTCATTACACTCAGTATCTTCATCCATGTGCCGCATATCAATACTACGACCGAACATAATCTCGACTGATTATTCGTATGGCTCACCATGTAATACCCATCGGGTATACCCGAAATCCATACTATTCATAAATATATGACTTTCTATTTCATCCAATCCTATAGCGTACATATTTTTGCACCCTCGACATAGACATTTAACCATGACTATCGGCAGTGGCTTGGGCAAAATCAATAAAGGCTCTAACTCCACGTGCATACATAGCATAGTCATTTTCAAGTCTATCGCCAAGACACATCCAACTTTTATCCATTTCTGAAAAAGCCTATCGATTAATATAATACAAACTAATTTCACATTCATCACATGCTCCAATTCTCACTGCTCTTTAGATCTTCGGTAGTTGGTCCTATCCCATTCAAAATTATATTATCCATATTGCACAAATTTTGTCATTCTTCTACTTTTCACGTTAGTAGAAATATCGGCAGCACCTCTCCATAGTTCTCCAAGTATACATGTTCACAGAGAGGGATTGTCACCATGTGACCAGTATACCCAAAGAAGAAATGAAGAAGACACTGAAGTTTCATACTAAACGTGTAAAGTAGGAGTAACAAAAATGTGCAATATAGATAATATAATCCCAAACTGTTCATACTAGACAATTTGGGAATTAGTGAACACCTGAGTGTATACTAATTCCCATACGGGTTTAAGATTATTCATGCAATGTCACACAAAATCTAACAAATAGCATATACATATATATGACACAGAAACTAATTAACAAAGTTATTTACTAAGTATACTATTTCTTACTTAATACTCTTTTATCTTATTTGTTTTATTTACTAAGTATGTTATCATGAATTACTTACCTAATTGTATCTCCTACGTTCACAATATTATAAAATTCAAGATGTTTTTACAATTTCCTATTTTTAAATTCACAACATATTCCCAATTAAATATCAATACATTCACAATGTATTTACAACATATTCCTATTAAATTCACAACTTGCATATTTACAACATATTCACAATCAATTATGTGACGTCCCGACTCCCACGTATAAAACAACACAGGAATCGTGACGTCGGGATGATGACAACACGGGTCACACATCTCAACGATAAGTGCTCAAGTGTGTGCAACATACAACAAGTGCACAACATAATCGTAGCGGATAATATAAATAAGTCTACTAAGTACTAGAATTTGTTTAATACAAATATCCAAAAGCAAAGCGTTTAAAAGCAATACCACAGTCCCATAAAAATAATAAGGGCGAAAAATACAAATACAAGTGATCCCAAATCACTCCTCCGAATCTTCAAGCTCAGCATCTGCATCATCAATATCAAAATCTACAATACCATTAAATGGTACCGCATGTAAGTTATAATCCAACCAATCTCGAGATAGAAATACATTAATGCAACCAACCACGGATGCATATGATGTAATATGCATGAAATCCAAAAATATCATTTTTCTTGAAAATGAATATTTTTCAACACATGCCAAAATCCCATTTTGGCCCAAAACATTTCCATCAAAATATTTTCCACCATTTTTCCTGAAAATGGCCCAAAACAATAATCCATCATTTTCCCAAAAAATGACTCACACAAATCCTTTATCCAATACACGTCATTTTCTCAGAAAATAGCCCATTATCCATTTTATCCATATGCACCATGATCTCCCCTAGGGACCATCCCCACACCCTGGCTTCATAACGAGCGCTGCCCAGTTCTGCACCTAGTGCGTTTGTGGCCAGACATCCTTTAGCCCCTGCCAACAGAAGGGCCATGGAGTCGGCACGAGAGCTTTACCATCTCGTCTAATCTCGTTGTCGCTCGGCGACAACCCAGAGGACGTCACACAGTATATTCCGCTCTCAAGTGACTAGAGGAGCTCCTCCGAGATAATGCTCCATCTCGGCTTGAGGTCATGATACACACGCACCCAAAAAATCATTTCCACATGAAAATCTAGTTTTCAATAAACACATGAACATGAATGCAATTGCTCGAAAACTCAGTTTTCATTTACAAACATTATTATGCGTGCACATGCAATGTACCAAACCAACATCAATTTCCAACAACCAACCAATCCCAATATATAACCAAACATACAACCAACTCCATCTTCTAATCCATCACACCCCCATAACTCCTCGGACTCAGTCCGGAATAACCAACTAGAACACAGTAAAATAAAGGTTAGTGCAAAAATACATTTAAATCTCAAAGTTTGTTTGGAAAAATACTTACAGCGCTATATAGTAATTTTCGGAGGATCACAGATGAGCTGTAAGCGACAAAACAGCAACCGAATAGTGTAAAATACACTGAAGCCGTGGGTCTCAAAAATCTACTTTTGAACAGGGACAAACTAAGACTTGAAATTGTTAGGGTAGGCTCTAGAGAGGTTGGTGAAGCTAGTGGTGGTGGCCTTTGGCCGTGGGTTGCGGCATAAGTGGTGGTTTAAGGCCAAAAATGGTGAAATCGGAGATGTAGACAATAGGGCTTCACTGGTGACAGATTGGAGCTGGGGTTGGGTCCTTTAGGTAGCTGGGAGGTCGAGGAAGAAGTGATGAAGAGGTGGTGGCCAGTGGTGGTGCGACGGCAGCACTGGAACGAATGGGACGCCGCTGCTTTAGGAGGTGAGTGCGGGTAGATGACGGCGCGGGAGAGGCTAGGATTGGAGGGGTGGGATCGCCAGCGGCTAGGGAAGGAGCTGGGGTGGGCGGTGTCAACCACAACGGCACACGGCAGTGCCGACTGGGAGAAGGAGATTCGGCTGAAGGAGAGAAAGAGAGAAAGGGGCTCGCGCGGGAAGGAGAGGAAATAAGGAGGAAAGAGAAGAAAGAAAGGAAAAAGAAGAGAAAAAGAAAGGAGGAAAAGGAAAGATGAGAAAAGAAATGAGGTCCGATTCTCACTACTTGGGTCATAAAAATGATCCAACGAAAATGATTTTAAAACAGTAAATAAAATAAAATAATTCAAACGCAGTGAAAAGCTTAAATAAAACAATAAAAATTTTAAAACCCATAAATAATATAAATTAAAGATCACTTTAAATGCAAAACAATAAATAATAATAAGAAAGCACATGATAAAATAATTTTCACAACTTAAAGTATTATAAAATAATGTAATAAAACCCCCATAATTTTAAAATAGGAGAACCAATCTTATAATTAATTAAAATAATCATTTAATTAAAATACACTAAAATACGGGGTGTTACAAATTATCTAGCTAACAACATATTCACAATATCAAAACATTTTCACAATATCCAAACATATTCACAATCAATTATCTAACAACATATTCATAATATCCAAACATATTCACATATCCAAAACATATTCACATACTCACTTTTTCTTTTTCTTTTTCTTTTTTTTTTAAAAAAAGAGCCGGTAGCCAAGCATCTAGTGACCCTATCCCAAGTTTATTAATAAGCCCTCACTTATGGTGGAGGAAAACCATGGTAACAAGCCAGACACTTGGGATTTACAAAGAAAAACCAATAAAAAACCATCCCAGGCATAAAAAACCAACTAAACCAAAACCGAACGAATAAATGGAACAAAATAAACCTAAACCAACTAGACAAGCCTATTATAAAAAACCAACAAATAAACTATATTCTAAGATTAGGAAGACCAATTTTGCCCATCCTAACCATGCCTCTCAAATGCCGTGGAAAAACATCTTCTTCCTCATATCTACAAGTCAAGCCAGCTTCTCCTTGCCGAGCCAAATAATCCGCAACTTGGTTAGCTTTCCTATAAATATGTTTAATAGAGAAAGGTATTCCATGAAGTTCCTTATTTACATCTTCCCAAAACTCCCAAAGGTACCACACCGTACAGTTACTAGAATTGATCCAATCAACTATTACCTTGGAATCACATTCAATTTCCACATTAATGAAACCCATTTCTTTACATAACTTGACACCCTCAAGTAAGGCCCGAATTTCAGCCTCATTATTAGTACCCTGACAAAAAAAAATCAGAGAAAGCTCCTTTTACCTTACCATGGCCATCTCGGATAACACCTCCTCCCCCACAAGACCCCGGATTACCCCTACAACTCCCATCAACATTTAGCTTTACCCTGTGAAGACTGGGCTTAGTCCACCGTACAATACGTTGTCTATGGGTATGCATCTGCACCATAGGAATATCCAAACAAGCAAGAACTTGTGCATCGCTAGCCGAAATAGAGTCCACTTTTGCATGCTCGGCCATCAACATTCGTAATATTTAATAGACAAGTAGACACCTTCAACAGACTCCAAGAGTCCTTCCATGAGCACCTTGCACCTGCATTGCCAAAGTCTGTACGAAATAATCGTGGGCAATAAACCAATCAGTAACCCATTTTGAGACGACTTCTTCGCTATGGAAGACCAAGTGGAAACCCGCCCCCACCATGTACCTACAGTCATCACTGGCATCCCCATTACCTGTTCCGCATGAGCCCAGACTTGAGACGCAAACTCACCCGAGCACAACACATGTGCCAACGTCTCACATTTCCGATTCGTGCAACAATCACATCTAGACGCCAAATTGATACCACATTTGAGCACTTTATCATCCGCAGGAAAACAATTAAACCTCGCCCTCCACATACAAACATATATTTTTTTGGTAAGGGCTTATGCCAGATCCACCCCATTTCAAGAAACTTTGCATGTTTTAGCCGAATTACATCCCAAAAACACCATCCGAAGTTGGCTTCCAAATGAGAACATCCATCCCTTCCCTCAGTGCAGGTAAACATAAAATCTCCCCCATATTCTTCACTCCAACCAATTCCTCTAACTGCTCTACATCCCAGCCATTCACGTTCCATCACTCTGTATTCTAAGGAGAGGATTTGCAATTGTTGATTTACGCAAACAAAGAGGCCCTGAATCAAGCCATTTATCATACCAAAAGGACATGAGGGGCACTTCTAGCCGGTCCACCCATTTATCTCTAATAAACAGCCCACCTATCAAAATCAGCCACGTCAGAATTTACATCAAAAGAAAAATAGTCGCAACCCACACAAGATTTGTCTAGCCCCTCTCAGAATCTCTTCCCCTTTCAAAATCTCTTCATCCCTGCCATTCGAATTGCACAAAACTACCCTGCCCCTTTCAAAATTCATCTCACCGAGACACAAGCATCTCTTTCGTTGGATTTCTTCCATCTGAGTTCATTGCCCGAGTTCGACCCCACACGTAGACATGCGTGTAAAAGCAGACATTCTGAGCCACCCATTGCAGAGTCTGCACCTCTCTCTCTCACCTCCTTGAGGATTTAAAGTTCATCCGCCATTTCACAACAAGCGCACCACTTTCACAAATTATTGATGTTCTTGATGTGTGAAAATGCAAGCATAGCTGCATTTTGAGTTCAAAAGCTCTTAACTCCTCATCTTCTCCATTCGCTGGCAGAGAAACCGTACAGACAAATAAAACAGAAAGCATAGCTATCTCACACAACAACCACTCGAATTCTAACCTTTTTACTAGACTTCCAAATGTCACTCCTAGTTCCCCCAGGAAACAATACTAGCAAACCAAAAGTAAAGCAACTCGACGCCTAATGCGGCAGATGAAAACAAAGGTGAAAGAAACACCAAAAGAAAATAGTACTAATCAGGTGAGGTGCGGTCACATGAAAAGAAAGATAAAATGCATACGTGTCCAAATACTATTGATGGGCTGTTTTTAGTGGATTACAAGCCCAACCGGTCACAAGGTTTTCTCAAAGGACACCCGTCCTTCTCTCACCCTCCAACTAATATTATCACAAACATCCGGCATTACTCTCATTACAGACCTCCAAAATCTTGAAGAAGCTAGTGAATTTTGTGCAAGCAGTAAATGACCACGTTTCACATACTTCGTTTTGAAAAAGCGAGTCCAGAGATTATCCATAGCCAACAAACGCCACGCAAATTTCATATGCAAAGATTGTTGCACATCCCCAAACTCTCTAAGGCCCAAACCCCCTTCCACAATTGGTATACACATTTTGTTCCAAGAGAACCATTTCTTCTTGGCCTTACCATCCACATCTCCAAAAAAAAAAAAAAAAAGTAGATAAGATTGCGTTTATTTTCCTCAACGTGACCCTCGGAACACCAAGCACCGCTAACAAATGCATTGCCATACACAATAGAACATGCTTCAAAAGAACTAACCGACCCCCTTGAAAAGCAACTTAAATTTCTACCCCGCCACCTTATTACGTATTTTTTGTATTAGAGGCTCAAGAGTTCTGGCATTAAGACGACCAGAGACTAGAGGAACCCCTAGATATGTCACAGGAAAATTCCCTTCAACAAAACCGGAACATCTCAACAAAGCACGCCTACGCGCCAAATTAATATGCTTGGAAAAATACATAGCAGATTTTTATTTGCTAATTTGTTGCCCAGACCAATTTTCATAAAGTTCCAAAGTTCTCAACAAAATGCGAAATGACTGTATATCACCATTAGAAAAATTAGAAGATCATCAGCATAGAGTAGATGGGAAATCAATGGTGCTTTAATCGGATGATAAAACTTACCAATGCTTCCTTCCATAAATTTCTGGTCCAAAAGTCGAGAGAGGACTTCTTCCATAATAATAAAAAGGTAAGGCGAGAGAGGGTCTCCTTGTCGCAGGCCTCTAGTAGGTTGAAAAAAACCTTTATAGGTACCATTCAACATAATAGAATACCACAGAGATTGAATACATTCCGCAATCAGCCTGCAAAAATGACCATTAAAACCAAACCAGGCAAGAACCTCCAACAGAAACGGCCAATGGACTCTATGTTGCCGGGACCTCCTCAACTGAAGGGGCATCACAAAGCCGACCATTATCCTCTTCCGAAATCAATGGCTGTATTAAATCTACTAACCCAGCTTGATGCACATTCGACATCAACGTTAAAATTTTTTTGAAGTAGTCTAGAGCCCTCATATGAATCTTCTCCGGCGTTGCTAACGTTGTCCCATCCGCAAGGTACATGGACGACACAACAGAGGCCTTCCATCTTTGGTTAACCGAGGCATGAAAAAACCTGGAATTCTGCTCCCCTTCTTGAAGCCATTTCCGCTTTGCTTTTTGTGCCCATCTACATTCTTCCCTAGCCTCCCACTTAGCTAATTCCATCTTAGTCAATAGGAATTCTGCTTCCACTTCTGGCTCCTATGCTTCCAGAAGCTGAAAATCAAGCAACTCCATTTTTTCCTCCAGTGCCTTGATAGTAAGATCAACCTACCAAAAATATTTTTATTCCAAGTTTTCAATGCCACTTTAAGCTTCTTTAGTTTAGCCGCCAGCCTCAAAAGACCATGACTACATTTTGGTTGCACCCAGACATCTTCTACAAACTTAAAAATAGACTCATGCAAGCACCACATATTTTGAAAACGAAAAGGAGATGGCCCATACGACGATCTGCGCAAACTCAGATGCACGACCATAGGACAATGATCCGATGACTTCCTCATTAAATATTCCATCAAAGCCGACCCAAAAGTAGCAGAGAAATTGATATTTACTAAGGCTCTATCTAGGCAAGCCCAACTTCTTGAAGATCCCACATGACCATTACACCATGACATCATTTGGCCCTGAGAACGCATCTCCACACAGTCATTGAAATCCGTCATTGCCAACAATGACCTTGGGTTGCCCCAATCCGTTCATCATCCAAACGTATTACGTTGAAGTCCCCGACCACCAACCATGGAGACTCATTAACCTGAACATTTTCAAGCTCCTCCCACAACCCTTTAGTTTCTAGTTGAGTGCATTTTGCATAGACAAAGGTCACCATAATACGGTAAGAAGCCAAACTCAGCCATCCCGAAACTGCTTGGTTTGACATATGCACTACTCCAAAATCATATATATCCTTCCAAAAAATCCAAACTTTCCCCCCCAAAGATTCATTACAGCAAAACTTAGGAAATCCCAAATACGAAGCCAAACGAGACATTCTCCCAGCATCCTGGAATGGCTCCAAAATTCCCACAATACCCACTCAGTGTTTTTTTGAGTAAACTCTTAAGGCGCTTTCGAGAAGTACACAAGCCCCTAAGGTTCCACACCAAAATTGTATCAATCATAAATTAAGTTTAGAGATGCGAGTAGCAACCCGTTGTGATTGTCGAACCCCTTGCACACCCTAGGCCTTACTTACAAGTTTAGTTGTATCCAGTTCAGACTCATAAGCTTTCTCTTGTATCAATATTCCCACACGTTCATCCTTTTCCCTATCCGACATATATTCCCTGATTTCTTCAACAGGTAAACTTGGTTCCGAACTCCCACCATGACTCTCCATTTCCAAAACCTCCGAGACCACATGGCACTGTCCACCCTCAATCCCACCCTCAGTAGAGTCTATCGGTAACAACTCAAATTCAATCAATTCTGGTTCTAACAATTGTGGAGCACTCTGCTGAATCAAAACACCACATTGATCCACTCTCAGGTCAACTTCACATTCAATCTCCTCACAAACCTCCTCATCCCCCAATTCATTTTCCTGCACTGCTTTAATAGCCAAAACCTCAATAGGCTCCCCATTCTTCGCTATACCTTCAACAGATAAAGAGGGACCATCTTGTCCCTTCCTATCACTCCTCTCAGCCATGACTTTTCCAGACACCGTACCCTCCCCTTCCTTCACTGTATTTTCAAAATTCTTTTTTTTCTCCTTCCAAATCCGCTTTGGTTGTTGTTTAGCAATTTGATCTTCCTCAAAACTCTGTACACCGACCCTACAAACCACTGAAGTGTGCCCCTGTTTATGACACTTATAGCAATAGAGTCCATGTTTCTCATATTTCACTTTTTGCCAAATCTTCTTCATTCCAGACATCATAATAGGAAACCCCTTCACCGGCTCCTCTGTTGGATCCACCTCTACACACAACCGTGCTCCAGATGCTCTGGTCTTATTAATAGTGGCATTATCAATTCCCAAATAACGGCCAAAATGAGTCGCAAGAATTTGTAAACAATCTGTATGGTATAGATGAAGAGGTAACCTTGGCAGAGAGATCCACTGAGGGGCTAGGGGAGATTCCTTCGACAAGTCAAAATCTTTGGTCCAATCGAAAACTCGACCCACCATGATACGTCCTTCCCGAGCCCAAGCATGCAGGAAATCACATTCACATCGCAATTGAACCAGGACATGCAAATCATCCATAAAGCTAACAATCAGGATCTCACTCAATCCCCAAGCTTTCACAACATCAGAACGTATATCATCAATGGACGGTCGAGAACGAGAGAACTTTAGAACCAGGGCATATTTAAAATCATCTGCAGCCTTCGACATCTCAACTTCTGAAAAAATAAATCCCTGTTCAGCATCAACCTCCATCGGATATCTCATAGGAATCCTAAATGTAGATTGTCCCATTTCGTTACCAGCTTGTGCAAACATTTTGGTGGTCTGTGCCGTCGCAACCCCCGTCGTAGGGGGAGGGCCAGCCTCCATGGCCAACCCTAGCAAAACCAACGTAAGTCGGCCAAAATTAGAAATTCCGTGAAATACGGACTAACCAAAACGTTCTCCCAGAAAAATCGCCAAAATTGCCAAATTTGCCACTCCTCAAAACTCCCAGCTTAGATGGCTATTACTACTCACATTTTCATAACCATATTCTAACAAAATTTAGAAATATACCTAGTTAGCAATATCCCTTTACAAATTAATGCAGTAATAATCTCTAACAAAGAATTCTTCAAACAAAAAAACACAATACTAGTTAGTTCAAACTAAATAATACATAGAAAAATCACAACATAATTCAAAATAAACAAAAAAATCTAATACTAACCTCACTCTTTTCTCTCTAACTCTCTCTCTCTCTCTAACGTTCTCTCTCACTCACTCTCTCACTCTATGCACAGGTTGAAGGCAAATGGCTTGCCTTCAATCCGTGGGGCATCTTTATTTTTTTTCAAAATTTTTCGACTTATTGCAGCGACTTCGAAATAGTAGTTAGTTCAAATGTTAAAATAAAATAGACGTTCAAACGTTACGTGAAATTTTGGTTCTCGTTGAAAGAACGGCCTAATTTTTAACACTCACGAATGTTCGAATGTACAATAGTTCACGTGTGAACGTTAATATTCCCACAACAAGCAGAGATCACATGGATTAATTTTGAATGTATCATTCAAAATGTTCACCCATTTTGTTGATGATCTTGCAAGTGAGGTGACCCATAATCCACACGAGAAAGATCTCGCCAATTTTTTCATTCACGTTTGCACATTAAGGCTTTACATTCGCAGGTCCACACATCTATGTTAGAACATTACCTTCTAAACGTTCGAATGTAAATACCTCAGTTTCTCTAATAATTAATGCGAGAAAAGATCCAGCCAAATTTTTAAACACGTTCACATGTCAGAACAAAACGTGCGCACGTAGATTTGTATTGTTCGAACGTGATTAACATATTTATATATTTTTTAAACAATAGTGGTTTATATATTTATAGTTTTATATATTATTAGTTTATAATATATTAGTACATAACATTAGTTGTTAATTACACTTTATTAAACTAATTAACAAGACTAGACTAGTATATATAGTATATATACCATACTAGTGCACTATGTACTAGTATAACTTATATACTAGTTTAAGTTACGGGTGCCTATTATTTAGGGGAGCCTATTTTTTTGGAGAGGTTTAAGCACATTCATTCGGCGGAGATGATTAATAAAGTCCGGAATAAAATTAGTGGCTGGAAGATGAAGCTTCTTTCTTTAGGAGGTTGCCTTATTTTACTTCGGCATGTGCTATCTAGTATGGCTTTGCATTTGTTTGCTGTTTTACAAGTTCCTCAATCCATTATCAAAGAGCTGCACCGGTTGATGAGTATATTTTTCTGGTTTGAGGCTAATGAAAAAGTGAAGAAAAAATGGGTGGCTTGGCACAAAATGTCTAAACCAATGGAAGAAGGTGGTTAGGGTTTATGTAACTTAGATGATATGCACAGGGCTTTGCAGCATATGAAGTTTGCTTGGAACCTTCTCCAAGGTAATTCTCTTTGGGCTCAATTCTTTAGAGCTAAATATGTGGGTTCTAAACCTTGGTCTCTTATTGATACGAACAAGGGTACGAGATTTTGGAAGATGATTGTTAAAAGTATTCCTTTAGTCCTGGATAATTCAAAGTGGCGTATTAGGGAAGGTAATCTTTAATTTTGGTATGATAAATGGAGGGATCAGGGTCCTTTATTCAATGATCTACCGATTATGGATAGTCCTATGCTTAAAGTTATTGAGTGTAAAATGTCTGACTAGTGGGACATAGATTTGCTGGTTCAGTTAGTGGGGCATGATAATGTGGAGGATATTATTGATGCTCTCTCTGTTTGTAAGGGGGGCCAGATGTGCTGATCTGGACTAGGCATGACAGTGGTTGTTTTTCTACCAAATCTACTTGGGATTGTATCTGTATAAGGGGTTCTATTATGGCAGGGCAAACTTAGGTGTGGCATAAGATGCTTCCTCTAAAGGTTTCAGTCTCCATGTGGAAGGCTTGGAATAATGCTCTTAGTGTTGATGATTGCCTTCGTCATATTGGTATCCCGATTATGTCTAAGTGTGACTGTTGTGATGAAGGAAATTATGAAGACCATAATCATGTGTTGTTCCAAGGAAATTTTTCTAATAGGCTGTGGCGTTATTGTGGTGCTATTTTTGGTTTACCTGTTAGAGGCAATTGGAAAGAGACAGTGGAGACTTGGTTTAGACGTGCTAATTCTTCTACCCAAGTGGGGGATCTTGTGGGGCTCCTCCCTTCTTTTCTTTCTTGGTGTCTTTGGCATCGCAGATGTATTGCTCGCATGGAGGGTCGATTAGAGTCCTTCAGGGTGGTCTGGTAATCCATTCAAAACTGGATTAGCATTCATAAGGTTTCAAATTGTTCTAGACATGATACTTAGGTTTTACATTCTTTGTTTCGTCTTTAGTTCCCGTCAAGGCGCAGTCCTCAGTTGGTGGCCTGGAAAAAACCAAGTCAAGGTTGGTTCAAGTTAAATACAAATGATAGCAGTTTTGGTAATCCTAGGCCTTCAGGGGTGGGTGGTATTATCAGAGATGATTAGGGTAATTTGGTTCAAGAGTTTGCTTCTCTTAGTGGCATTGGGTCGAATAATAGAGCTGAATTATTAGCCCTTCTGTATGGTCTTAAAGTCTATAAGAATATGGGGATTGGTTATGTGGATATTGAGCTTGATTCTCAAGTGGTGGTGTCGTGATGGAAGAAAAGAAGATGTGGAGTTTGGTATCTGGAAGACTTCTAAGAGGAAATTCTTGATCTTTTGGATTATATGATTTACTCAGTTCGACATATATTCAGAGAGGGAAATAAAGCTGTGATTGGCTTGCAAAGAATGGCGCGATGGGTCAACAAATGGAGTGGCAAGGCTTTGGGGAAGTACCGAGAATGCTACAACGCATCATCAGATTAGACAAGCTAGGAATTCCTTTGCGTCGCTGTTGATTTTTTTTATTGATGTTTTCTGCTTATTTGTTTTGTTTGGTATTGTTGTTGCTTTTCTTTTTTGCATGTGCTAACATTGTTTTTGTAGGTTGTGTGGTCCTTTTTCTAATGTTTGTTTCATTTTTTATTTTTAGTTTAATGTTGTATTGTGGAATTATAATTTTTAGTGATTTTGATCCTGGGTTTGGGCCTTTTTGATTATTTGTAGCCCCCAAGTATCCGGTTGTAACCACGATTTTCCTTTGCCAAAAGTGAGGATTATCAATAAACTTGGGGTACTGTCCTCTTCTAAAAAAAAAAAAAAAAAAAAACTTATATACTAGTACATTAGTGTTATTAGTGTAACATAATTATTAGCTTATAATATGTTAGTATATAACATTAGTTGTTAATTATATTTTATTAAACTAATTAACAATACTAGACTAGTATATATAGTATATATACTATACTAGTGCACTATGTACTCGTATAACTTATATACCAGTACATTAGTGTTATTAGTATAACACATGCATATTATTAGCTTATAATAAGTTAGTACACAACATTAGGTATTGATTATACTTTATTAAACTAAATAACAATATTAGACTAGTATATATAGTGTATATCTATACTAGTGCACTATGTACTTGTACATTAGTGTTATTAGTATAACACATTATTAGCTTATAATATGTTAGTACATACTATTAGTTGTTAGTTACACTTTATTAAAATTAAATAACAACATTAGACTAGTATAAATAGTATATATATTAGTACATAATGCATAAGTATAGTGTATAAATAATATATTATTTAGTATAAATTAATTAAAATTTTAATTTATTCTAAAGTTGTTCAAATGTACCAATATAATGTTCTCATGTCTCGGACATTAAGGGACAAACATTTGCACGTACTAACATAACGTTCGCATGTCATGGGAATTAAGTAATTGAACGTTTGAGCGTTATAATTGAAACATCCGGATGCCTTTCTCTCTCATCCCTTGATGTTCGCACGTTATGTGTATAAAAGCTCAAGCCTGAATGCGAAATGGCACAACTCATATTTCTCTCACATTTCCATCCGTAACTTCCGTCGTATACAGCTGCTTGCACCGTTGCCGCTGCCTTCAAACTCCACCACAAATGTCACGAAAGAGGTAGGCATCCCTCTTTAACCTTTGGGTCCATTTATTTTAATATTTAATGGAGGTTTTGGTGGTTCCCGAGATCCATTGGCAGCCGGACCTTCATCTTCATTTTTCGGCCACCATGGGTTGCCAATGGCCGAACGGCTACCATAGAAAGCTTTCTTGAAGTTTATACTTCATTTCTACGATGCCTTATGACCAATTGCATTGTGTTTTAGGTGTTTAGGAATGACTGAGTTGACTCACTGATTTTTGTATCGTAACGTTCGAATGTTAGCTTCTCATGTAGAACGTTATATTTTCCAAATGAGGAAGATGATATACAAGTTCGCATGTTAATCATATAATGTGCAAATGTTCTACAGTACATGCATACGTATTGAGTATGCATGCGAACGTATATTGTAATGCAAACGTACGTTTGTATAGTTCGCACGTATGATTGTTCAAATTCTTGAGCAACACATACATGTGAACGTTAATATTACGTGCGAACATTATTTGTAATTCGTGCGAATGTAAAACCTTTCAGTTGCCATAAACTGAATATACATTCAAACTAATAATTATGTATGTGCGAACGGATTATTAAATAGTTTTAAGAGCTTGAGGCCATGTGCGAATGTATTTGTTTCTTACATTCGAACATGTATTTTAGCCATCACGTTCAAACGTTTTTCATCTTAAGTTGGAATACTTATACTAGATAAATTTAACACGCAAATGTAATAACCAGAACGGTTGCACATATAAGCTTATCGTCCAAACATGATATTTTACATTCGAACGTGTACCAGAAATAATTTAGATTACTGTACATAATGTGTATCATAGTATTAATATTGCTCAAAATTTTTTTCTTTTTTTCCAGATATGACTCATCTTCTGATGATTAGGAAAAGGGGAAGGGAAGGAACAAGCCAAGATACGTCTTGGATCGGGGCTCGAACAGTGATGTCAAAACGAGAAGTAATGATAAACCAGTTTCACGAACTTGTATGGGAGCAAAAGAGTGTTTGAGATGTGTTTGTTACTAGAGGCTGGATGAGTATCTACACATTGAGGGGTAGCATATACCTCTCAATGGTTCGGGAGTTTTATATGGGGATGTGCTCCATACCTCAGGATGCATTCTCTCACACCGTGACAGTACGCGATGTTCAGTTAGAGATCTCAGCGGATGTCATTGCCGAGTTTCTGGGGATCCCTGGTGTAGCTGAGATATCGACTGTAGGAGATGCTCAGCCCATGGATGGATCCCGAGTAGATGTAGATGTAGGCACTTCTGGATCATCTACTGGCCTAGTTGACTAGTCGAAGGCTGACGATACTGATGAGGAGGATGGCGGCCAAGATGAGAATTTATGTATCCTCACTGGGAGTGACTGGGATCGGATCGATAGGAAGAACTCCTTCAGCCAGATACAACTCCTCCCCTTTTTTCGCATTTTGCATCTTATTGTTGCAACAAAAGTGGATCCTATGGGACATAAGGTTACATTTAGCCAGACTCGTGCACAGTTCCTTATACGAGTGGCACGAGGAGAGCCCATCGACTTGCCACTTCGTATTTTTGAGAGGATTCGTTAGGAGGCGAGTGTTGTCTTCATGGACAACCTCCCATATGGAGTCCTCATTACCAAGCTATTACTAGTGTGGAGTGTGCAACCCAAAGTGGAGGAGTGGATGACAAATTAGATGAGCCCCATCGAGCATGCCCCCTCCCCTATCCAATGCTCCGACGGTGTGTGGTCATGTCGATGGGGCTCATCTAATCTGTCATCCACTCCTCCACTTTGGGTTGCACACTCCACACTAGTAATAGCTTGGTAATGAGGACTCCATATGGGAGGTTGTCTGTGAAGACAACGCTCGCCTCTTAACGAATCCTCTCAAAAATACGAAGTGGCAAGTCGATGGGCTCTCCTTGTGCCACTCGTATAAGGAACTGTGCACGAGTCTGGCTAAATGTAACCTTATGTCCCACAGGATCCACTTTTGTGCATGCTCGACGCTAGCCTGGCCCTATATTAGATCTTGTTCCTCCGATCCAGTCTAGGCCCGGTGTTGGGAGTACTAGTCAGCAGCCGACAGGTATATGTATGGGAGATGCGTGGCCTGCTTGGGTTGATGCGATGGCCCAGATACTACTGCAGTACTTGGACTTAGTTATTACAAATTGTCACAAAAACTAATTTCTGTTATAAATATATAGAATTCAATGGATTTGGCTTTCAGCAATTTCTTGTATCTATATTAAGTTCTTTACTAGGTGCTATCTCTTGTATACATCTTCCATGTGCAGTACTTGGACTACTGAGTATTTCCTATTGTCAATAAAATTTCTTTTACGTATCCAAAAGAAAAGGTTTATCTTAAAGTTGCACCATTCGTCTATTTGACCCGTTAAATAATATGACAGCCTTGAAACTATGTGAGTTCTCAAACTCTTTATTTTAAATCTTCTGAAAATAAAAAACCTAAATAGAAATATTATACAAGATGAACATAAAATTAACAAAAATAGAAAGGGCTACCCTTGAGGGTATATATCATGCGTACAGTATATATTTATGTTATATATATATATATATAGTAAATCATGCATATGTATAAGTACTATATAATTATTACTCAATATACCTAGGCGCTACATGTGTTCAAACGTTAATGGTATGAATGCATGTCGTGTCATTAACTTTAAAAATTCGAACGAACATAATAATATAGGATATATTCCCGTCTCATGGATCCGTGAATGGATGCAAATTAATTATGCTTTGACATGAAGTATGCATATCTAGGATTCCCGTCTCATGGATCTCTCTTGATCGGGTGCCCGCCCGATCCACCACGACCCCTGCCGCCTCCCCTCCATAAACAGGGCTGAGAGGTGTTGTGACTTGGTGCACCGGGATCGTTACCTCGTGCATTACCAGCCCCAGGGGAGCAGTGAACCGGTCCACTTATTAAGCTAGATAGGGCATGTTGACTCCCATGCTTTACACTCTTCTCTTCTGCAATATTGAGGACAAATTATATATATAATATGAAGCAACTAAAATAGCTAGCTAGGTAAGGAATCTTTATATTTAGTTCATAGCCCACTACTTAGAAAGGAGAAAGGAGTGACCGTACGTTTTCCTTCCAAGGTAGAAAGAAAGAGAGAGTAGGGGAGCAAAATATTTCTTGAATACATGCATTAATAATTAGTAGTGAAATTACTTACCATGTTGATCAAGAACAACCGTGATTTCTCTGGAGGCAGCATGATCTTTTGCTAAGATAAGCAATATTGCGATCAAGTAGATCAATACAAGGGCAAAGGAAACCTTGCAAGCCATGATTGTTATTGGAGCAATATTGTTCCCCTCCTTTAAATAACCTTTCTGTTTCCAATCTTTTTGATGCATATAATATATTAGAGTTAATATACCTGTCAGTCATTATTTACCACCGCATACCCTATATTCTATAAAAAAAAAAAAAACTTTCAGGCTTAGATTGTGAGAGTGAATAGTGGCTGATGTATAGCAAAATCCAATATATTAAATGCATGAACTTATATAATTAATAATATTATAAGCGCTTGCGTTAGGCTTGAAATTGAAGACGAGAAACATTATTAATCTATATAATTAGGTGAGATTCAATTACTTTAATTGCTACGGCCTGGCCTTTTGATCTCTTCAAAAGCTTTTCTCTACAGCTGTTATGCATAATCAAGTTCTCCCACTACAAAGAAAATTTAGCATATATGTTGATCAATGATCGAGTGCGCACCCTGCCGACAATATTGACAAGCTCCTCCAATTTCCCGGAAAGTTACATGCATGCATGGTGGCCGAACTCGAGTACCACTTTTCCATTAAAAATTAAAATGCTTGAATAGTAGTCAAGCTTCCGGAACTGCGCTTTTTTGGCGACGACGACATGCACGTACGCGTACAATACTAAGGCATTATGCAAACCTAACATATACTATATATCACAAAGAAAGTCTTGACAAATTTGGAGAAAACAGACAAAGAACCCAAGCCAAAGACAGGTAGCAAATTAATTTAATTAGTATGCGTGATCTCATGTAATGGACAAAGTCTTTCTACACCTGACATAGCACTGAACCAATAATTATAAGGAAATTAAAAATCTCTGGCTATGATTTCCGCAAATAGGCATAAACTAGTTAATGAAGCCTTGCTGGCCGCTACAAAATATGTACGGTTTTTTAGGGACAAAATGGAATTAACTAGAATAAAAGAGTACAAATAATGGTGAGAGAAAATATTCCGACAAAAATCCAAGTACAAGTAATACATATGTGCGGCCCCCGGCCCCGAGTTGTGTTTTGGTGAGGAATCGCGGAGTCTGGAATACCTGCACATGATACATCCTCTTGTCGTGTAAACCTTAGGTACTAGAAATCTGTGTGCCCGTATTCTAAGTACACTTTTATAAAAGTTACATTGGAAAATGGTAAGGTGTTAGTAAAAAACCAATAACAATAGTACCAAAGGTTTATGCATTACTCGCTCACCAATGGCAATATATATCCATAACTCACTACTGCATTATCAAAACAATACCGACCAAGAATATTTGTTCATCGCCTAACACAAATAATATTACACCACAAATTCATGTTCATCGCCCAAATACAATTAAATATCCTAAATTTACAAGATATTATAATATTAACGAGGATAGGCCCCTGTCCAATTAATTCCTCCTTCTGAGCTACATTTGCATCAAAGTCTACAGTTTTTAAGGGCGAAACCATAGTGGGACTATCATAGTGAGATATTAATGAAATCCTAGTAAGTTAAAATGCAAAACAACACCATTAATGCAATAAATGAGGATGAATATGAATTCATAACTTTCAAGTAAACAAATGAGAAAAGAGTTATTCTATTCTCAAGCTGGTATGTAGAGCAAACCATCCACATCACTTAAAAGACTCAAATTTGATTGGTAAGACTCAAATTTTAAAACTTATATTCCAAATCAAATTATGCATCATAAGCAATGTGTAAGATTGATGCATTAGAATAACAGTACTCATGAAAAAATCACATTTATCACAAAATACCGAAGAACCAATCCTTTGGGTAAACAAAGTATCATGAATCATCATAAACCTCGCTGAGATCCTAGTAACCAAATTGTATATAGTAAATATCACCGAGTACCCAGCATCCAAATCATCACGTGAAATCACTTCACCGGCCAAACCTATTTATTAACCTGTGTCACTATAAGACTCCCGATAACTAGCTGTACACACACCTTGGCTCCCTTCACCATACTGTGGGTAACGACCACACGAATGACTTCGTAACAAGCAACACCTAGTTCCTCACCCGACATGTTCTTGGCCTAGTGTCCTCTAGCCTCCGCTAGTAAAGAGGCAACGATATTGACCTAAGAGCATTACCATCTCACCCGATCCCGCGGTCTCCTGGCAACAACCCAAGGGACATTACTTAAGTCTTAAGCACTCTCGAGTAACTAGAGAAAATCCACCTAGATAATTCCTGTATCCTGGATTGGGGTTTATGATCCACACACATGCACCCAAAACTCCTCTTCAAACCGAATATTAAATACTGTGAAAGCACATCATCAAAGGAATATGTAATTTGTAATAAGAAAACATGCAATTCATGAGAGAAAGAGATTGATAAGTAGAAGATGAACACCTTGGACATCCTCATAGACATTTACCCCACACTAATAGCATCGTCGTAAGAGTGAACCAACTTGAGCAGTGGACTAATTATAAGCGTTGCATTGAAGTTACTAAAGTACAAGCGATGCAGAGGGCGAGTAACGAACAGAAAATGACGTGGGCAAGCAACATATGACTAAAAACATTGTAGGGCTAGAAGGACGATACTAGCCTCCTGCATCGCTTGTACTTCAACTTGTAGGTATGAAATTAATATTGAGATTATAGAATATCTACAACCTATAGCTCTAATATAACATGTTAAATATTTTAACATGAAACACGAAACATTAGGATCTTCAATTTTTTATGATCCACAACATTAAATAATAACAATTAGAAAACATTCATCTCTCCCTTGTAGTTTGAAGGAGAGTTTCACTTGACTATGAGAGAAAAATCATCCTAACAACTTTTCTCTAAGTGTTTCATGATGGCTAGAGACACAATTATGTTGTAGGGAAAACTCTTAACCCACTCAGTGGTTAAATAGATTTCTGACCATCATGAAATTTAGAGGTATTGGTGTCCAACTATAACTCAATAAGTGATATATTTGAACTATAAACTCATAGAGATTTGGGCATGTGGGAGATTAAGTTTTAACAAAATTCTTATATTCTCCTAGTCAGCCCATACGCCCATAAAACAACATTTTACTTTTGAAAAACTCCATGGGTTTATTAAATGAAATTATTCATATTGTTCATGTTCATTTTTAGAAAACATTCCTACCTTAAGATACATTATATAAGTTTCATAATATCCATGTCAAATTAGCTATTAATACGAGTCATGTCTGTCCTCTGTTATATAACATACAAAATTCCTTTATATACTACAACACTTATAACATAAAATAACATGATCTTTAATAGGGACAATTAAGGCTAATAATGTAATTCCTTGGGTTCAGATTCATGTCTATTTCAGACATTATCTTGTCATTATTCATCCACACCATTTAATGTGCATATAAAGTAGACATACAAGAAAACAGAAACAACTATAATATATATAATTAAGTATCCAAAAAAAAAAAAAAACATCAATGAGCTCATTAACATGTCAAAATCATGGATCACTACAAAAAAAGACAGAATTGCCGGCATTTGATAAATGCTGACACCTGTCTCAAAAAATGCCACTAATTAATTAGCAACGATTTTTTGCCGGCGTAACCATTCGTCGATAGTGGATGGTCGCTATTCTCACATACTGGCGTTTTTTCAAATGTCAGTACTTGAAAATCTCATTAGCGGCATTTGTAAATAATTTAGTGGCATTTCTTTAAACGCTGATAGCTTTCCTAAATTAACGGTGTTTATCGAAATGCCGTCATTAGTTCATTGCCAACCCACTCCATAAAATAGCGGCAATACAATAAACGCTGTTGTTAGTACATTACCATCGCATCATATAAATTGACGACATTTGTTTAAACGCCACAAATAGTACGTTGGCGACACAATAAATACATTAACGGCATTTATCTAAATGCCGCGACTAATACAAATAGCGGCGTTACAATAAACGTCGCTGCTAGTATGGTACCGGCGCATCATAAAAATTGACGACATTTACTTAAGTGCCATCAATAGTATATTGGGATACAATTATTAAATTAACATCATTAATATAAACGCCGCTACGAATACGCTATCGGCACATTACATTAATTAACGGTGTTTAAATTAACGCACCAATAATATGATATACCACAATAAAAAAGGATATAATATATAAATTAATAATAAATATGATATAATGAGCCATTATTCATATAATAAAAAAAATTACAAATAAAATCACATGAAAGTGATTTAATAACAACTATATATAAAATCATTACATGTGAAAAAACACTGAACATTAAAACATTTTAAAACTCTGTTACAGATCATGAGATTAGACAAACAGAGTTTGTACGGATTTCCATAGTTCATTCCCCAGATGCCTCTCGTAAAAGTATACTTCATCTCTTCCTTTCACAAACGATACAGAGAAGTGCTTCTAGTACCATAACGTCATTGAATATGCATGAGTGAGAGACATCATTGTCAGATAATAGATGGAAAATGGAAAAAAGTTAACAAAATAAGAAGCAATGATTTTTTTATTTCCCTTTTCCAAACATATATATATTAGCTATAATTAATTCACTATGTTAATTAGATTCAACCAAGCCAGTTCTTTTTGTTGAAAATAATGTAAGACATACGCTCAAATTAAACACAAAAAAATAATGATGGAAATTTTAATCCCCACTTTCTGCATTTCTTCATGTCAACATGTATGGGGTACTGGCAAGAGGGGCTGTGAGACGGAGACTCCATGAGAGCAGCTATGTAGTGGCGGTAAGGTGGCTGGGAGATGGCACTTTACTGTGGAAGCAGGGAGAAATATTGTGATGAGAAAGAGAGAGAGAATGGAGAGAGAAAGCATAAAACGGTGTGGGAGTTACGGACACTAGTGGTGCTGAACATCGATCAACTGGGCGGTGGAGGCTTGTTTTCCGGCGTCTTCTGTGCTGCTTGCGGTGGCGTCATGGCCCAACTGCAGCAAGACATGGCCCTCGGTTTGGAGAATAATGCTCTGTTCTTCTTGCTTAAAACAGAGGGTGCAGGATCGGTATATATTTATATGCAGGTGGCCGTTGCTGGTTCTTGGAGTCTCACATGTGGCTTTCGATGAAGATTTCCAAGTGTGGAGGGTCGTGGCACCGCTGGTTGGAGGGACTTCTGTTGTGCATGAGAGGACTCGGCTGCATTGGGTGGTGGTCATAAGCGGCTCATGTGATTTGTCATGGCTGATTTTCTCGTGATGCAGCGGCATGGAGTAACGGCCTGAGGCGGAGGCTCTATGCGTTGCTTGGTGGTTCTTTGGTTCAGGATGGCAGTGGCGTGGAGAAGCTGTGGCAATAGGTGGTCTTGTCCGGTTCTCCTCCAATGAAGGTTAACGTGTGCGTGGGCGGGGCTGCATCTCGTTGGCTGATATATTGAGAATTGGTGGGAATAAGGGGCGCTTCCCTCTGGAATATTGAGGGAATAAGAGGCGCTTCATATTATAATTTGCAGCGTTGCCCATTTAACTTAAATTTTCATTATTTTTCATCAGTTCATTAGGTAGTGGCGGAACCATGTTTAGGGCCCCCAAAAATTTATGAAAAACGTGTCCTACGGTAAAAAAAAATCGGCCCCTCTACAAAGAAAGTGGTGGTTCCACTTTCTTTCTAATTTGTTGACTAATATTATGCTTTATCAGTACTCTTTGATCCAAATATTCCAGATTCTCTCTCTAATTGAAATGTTAATATAATGTTTTTTATATTATATATATTATATATAAGATAATGTTATTATAATCTTAGACATAAATATTTATTTGATCATATGCTTTAAATAAAATCTATATTAATAACATTTTATAACTTAATAAATTCTCAATATATTAATCCTTTTGATAATTATATTAGTATTACGAATTTACTATAGTTTTCGTAAATTAGTAATATTAATATACATTAGTATATAATGTATATTAATTATAATTTATACTTTATGGTCTTATACTTACACTCTATTACTATTAGTAACATACTTTAAATCTATATATAAATTATTATATAAATCACTATTGGAGGGCCTATTTTAGTTAAGGGCCCACTCTGAGTTAAAAGCTCAAATATAAAGAGAACCCATACCCCCACATACGACATTTTACAGAAAGATAGAGATTTCATGCAGGTATGTAATCAGTTCGGTTATGATCCACATCGATAAATTCTGCATCAGATAAGCATCACGTTGGAGTCTATATATATCAGGTAACACTCAAAAAAGGGGGATCGATCTCTCTTTTGAATTCTAAATGGTTTTGAGACTTCTACGGACTTAAGTATCGGAATTTTTCCAGGCGTACCAGGCCAATCATTCTTTGATCATTACGTAGGTGAATGGTTGTGGAAAGGAAGTGAGACACGTCATTTACATTGGGGCCGTCTATGGGATCCTTTTCTCTCTTTACGTAGTTCTCACATGCCAACTGTAACTCGTTCCTTAGCAAGCTGAGTAATGGATCCATCGGTATATGCACGACTAGCAGCAATAGAGGAGAAATTGAAGCAGGCGTTGGAGGCCATGGAGGTCCTGAAGAAGGAAAACGACGACCTATGACAAAAAAAATGCCGAATCTAGCAATACCACCGTCCCCGCTCATAGTGAGCAGGGTGAGGGGCCATCCAATATGGGGTCGAATTTAGGATGAACAGAGAAGGCGAAAATGCAGGATGAGTTAAGAGAACTGGCAGAGAAATATGAAGAAATGGCGAAGAAGAAGGAAGATCTTCCAAGGTGAAATGCTTGCTCAACCAAACCGACCTACCGTATAGCGAGCGAATTATGGCCGTGCCACTCCCGCCAAAATTCAAGGTACCCTAGGTAGACATGTCTAATAGGTCCAAAAATCCAGTAGATCATCTAGAGAATTTCAAAGCCCACATTATTCTCCATGGGTTTCTAGGTGAAATAGCATCTCGGCTTTTCCTTTGACCCTGAAGGGAAAGGCAAGAGGATGGTTCGGGACCCTCAAACCATGGTCAATAGATAGTTTCAAAGAGCTAGCTAAACAATTCTTAACGTAGTTCATGCCCAGTAGAAGGCACTGGCGTCCAGCCGCCTACTTATTAACAGTCAAGTAGGGAGAAGATGAAGACCTGAAGACCTACCTTACCCGCTTCAACAAAGAACGCTTAACAACGGACGACCAGGATGAAAAGATCACCCTTGCTGCCCTCCTAGGCGAGGTATGGCCCTAGAGTCCCTTTATGGCAGAACTGGCAAGGAAGACTCCATCCACCCTCAGGGATTTTATGGATAAGGCAGACGACTTCGTCAATGCTGAAGATACGCTACAAGCCTTGGTCAATCCTCGAAAGATGTGTGGCAAGCCTAAACGAGGAAGTGGGCAGATTGACAGGAAAGCCAGTACAAGTCGCCAGGAGAAGAGGCAAGTGAGGCGGCCAGATTATAACCCTAGACTGATACATAACAATTTAAACGTACGAGAAGACGAGAAAGACAGGGAGGAACGACGTCAGCCCAAGACAGGCGGTCGTTGCAAATACCACCAGACTGGATCCCATTGGATCGAAGACTGTACGACCATGAAGAAAAGAGTGGCGGAGCTGGCAGGAGCGGGGGAGTTAGAACGGATGATTGCGGAACGTTCAAAATCAAGAAGACGCCAAGAAACTAGACAAGAAATCAGAAGGAGTAGTAATCTTGAGCAACGGCGCCGAGCACGTGGCCCCTAGAATGATTGGAACAGGGTGCCCACAAGAGGTGAAAGAGACAGGGCGCCCATAGGAGAAATCCAGACCATAACAGGGTGGTTTGCAGGAGATGGCGTGTCCACATTTAGCCAGAAGGCATATGCACGTAAAGCAAAATACGGAGAGGTGCATGTAGCAAATAAAGCTCCCAAGCAACAAAAGCTGGGTGTTGATCGAATGGTGATCTCTTTCGGGGAGACGGATCGTGAAGGAGTATTGTACCAGCACGATGATGCTTTAGTAATCACTCTTGTGATAGCCAACTACACAACCAGATAGGTACTAGTTGATAATGGAAGCTAGGCTGATATACTATTTTGGGAGGCGTTCGTCAAAATGGTTATCGACGCTAGTAGACTAAGGCCCTCCTTAACACCATTGAAAGGATTCTCTAGGGACACAACCTTGCCCGTAGGAGCTATCACCCTTTCGTGACTGCCGAGTTTGGAACATGAACGGCGACCACCATGACCAATTTCTTGGTAGTGAAAGCTTCCTCTTCTTACAACGCTATACTAGGGAGACCGATACTTAACCATCTCAGGGTGGTGACTTCCACATACCACCTCAAGATGAAGTTCCCAACCGATAACGGGGTAGGGGAGTCACAAAGCGAGCAAGCTTTAGCACAAGAGTGCTATGTTCAAGAATTAAGAAAAGGTCGTGACGAGGTTTGTATTAGAGCAGAACAGGGTGAGGCACCTGCGCCCCCTCTTCCTCCCTCACTGGCGGTGACCTTAGAAGAAGATGTGGAGGTTAGGGACGAGCAGAGTCAGTATCATGTTGAAGTCAACGAGCCATTAGAACTCGTAACGTTACATTTAGACTGCCCTAGAACTACTATGCGCAACGGGACCCATGTACCGCCGACAGACAGAGAAGCATTGAAGCAGCTATTGATTGAACATAGGGACGTCTTAGCATGGAGTCACGAGGAAGTGCCTGGCATAGATAATGGCATCATTGAACACCACTTGGGCATGGACCTCGTGCACAAAGTAGTGCACCAGAAGAGGAGGTCATTTAGCGCAGAAAAGTATGCTGCCATTAAAGAAGAGGTAGATAGTTTGCTCGCCGTCGGCTTCATCAAGGAAGCTCACTACCCAGAATGGTTGTCTAACGTGGTCATGGTGAAGAAATCAAATGGAAGATGGAGAAGAATGTGTGTAGACTTCACTGATCTTAATAAAGCTTGCTCAAAAGACAGTTTCCCTTTACCATGCATCGATGTAATTGTGGATACAACAGTAGGGCACCGTATTTTGAATTTCATGGATGCCTACTCAGGATACAACCAAATAAGGATGCACATGTTGGACAAGGAGAAGACTTCATTCATAACAGACTAAGGTTGTATTTCTACCAGGTTATGCCGTTTGGGTTGAAGAATGCAAGAGACACGTATCAAAGGCTAGTAAATTGGATGTTTAAAGAATAGATTGGGAAGTCTATGGAGGTCTATGTAGACGACCTTTTTAAATAAAAGTAAAGAGCCTGCCCGGCACCTTGACAACCTGAGAGTGGCATTTGGGATTTTACGATGTTACAAGATGAGGCTGAACCCTGTAAAGTGCACTTTTGGAGTAGAGTCGGGGAAATTCTTGGGTTACATCAGATCTGAAAGAGGAATTGAGGCCTTTTCGGAAAACATAGCTACCATACTCAACATGAAACTGCCAAAGAACCTAAATTAAACTCAACAGTTGGCGGGCAGAGTAGCCGCCCTGGGAAGCTTCATAGCCTGGTCAACAGACAAATGTCTCCTCCTTTTCCAGATACTACGCAAAGTGCACCCCTAGAACGAAGAGTGCGATGAGGCATTTGAAAATCTGAAACAACACTTGTCTAGCTCGCCACTCCTAAAGCAAGCACAGAAAGGCGATGTGCTTTACGCATACCTAATAGTTTTCGTAAACACTATATCCGACGTCCTAGTGAAAGAGGAGGGGACTACTCAGCATCCTGTGTACTAATAAGTCGGGCTCTTAGAGGAGCAGAAGTAAGTACCCAAAGATTGAGATGCTAGCCTTTGCCTTGATAACGGCAGCCAGAAAACTTCGCCCATACTTCCAAGCCCACACAATAAGAGTACTTACGGAGGCCCCTTTAGCAAAAACTTTGAGGAAGCCAAACAGCACAGGAAGGTTGATTGGATGGTGGATGGAGCTAAGCGAATTCAACTTGGAATACGAACCAAGGAGGAAGGTTAAAGGACAAGCTCTGATAGACTTTGTAGTAGAGTTCTCATGTTTACCTCAGGAAGACGCGGCAGTCCCAATGGAAAAACCATGGATACTTTTCATAGATGGCTCATCCTGCAAGGTGGGCGGAGGCCTGGGAATAGATTTGGTAAGCCCGATGGCCAAAAGCAATACCATATGGCCACACTTGCTTTCAAAGTAACAAACAACGGAGAGGAGTATGAAGCACTTGTGGTAGGGCTTTCCATAGCCACCAAGATAGAGGCGGCCGAGATAGAGGTCAAATCAGATTCACAAATAGTTGTGAATCAAGTTTTAGGCTTGTATGCAACAAAAGGAAAAAAATTGAAAAAGTATCTAGAGCGAGTCTGGGAAGCACGTGGCCTACTCTCATATTTCAGCATAACTCAGATTTCAAGGGTGGTTAACGAGGTGGCTGATAGACTAGCAAAAACGGTGTCAAGCATGGAAGAAGCACCTCTCCCATGGCAAATTGAACAAATGGTCATCGAAGTCCCAGCCATTGGGCCAGAGGTAGGCACCTTGGTTTCCAACACCCCAAAGTGGGCGAGTGAAGTAGTTAAGTACTTGGATGAGGGAAAGCTACCAGAAACAAAGGAAGAGGCGAGAAGAGTAAGGAGGAAGGTGGCAAGGTTCTTGCTCATTGATGGAGTCCTTTATAAGAGGGGCTTCTCCATCCCACTACTAGATGTATTTCCTCGCAAGAAACTCAATATGTCTTGGCAGAAATACATGAAGGAATATGCAGAACCATTAAGGTGGAAGAACCTTGGCAAGAAAGGCGGTAAGGGTAGGGTACTACTGGCTCAATGCATTGAGGGATACTCGAGAATTCAATAAAAAGTGCCTCGAATGCCAAGCATATGCCCCAGAACTACACACCCCCCCAGAAGGGTTAACATCCATGACCGCGCCCTGGCTTTTTGCTCAATGGGGTGTAGACCTGGTTGGGCCATTCCCACTGGGAAGAGGCAGGGTGAAGTTCATAATCCTAGCTGTGGATTACTTCACAAAGTGGGCGAAGGTAGAAACACTGGCATCTATAACAAGTAAAATCGCAACAAAATTCTTGTGGAAAAATGTCGTTTGTAGGAATGGCATCCCTCAAAGCATAGTGACGGACAATGGGTATCAATTTGACTCTGACCATTTCAGAGAATGGTGTACGGAATTGAAGATTAAAGTAAAGTACTCTTCACCAAGCCACCCCGAGGTAAACGGTCAAGCAGAAGCAACAAATAAGGCATTACTCTCAAACCTAAAGAAGAGGGTGGTGGAGAAAAAGGGAGGATGGGCGGAGGAGCTGCCTGGGGTGCTTTGGGCATACGGAACATCGACAAAAATTCCAACAAGGGAATCCCCATTCACATTGGCGTATGTTTGCAAAGCGGTGGCTCCAGTCGAAGTAGGGCTCCCGAGCTACAGAACGAGTTACTTCTCGACCGTCCAACATGATAAAAAGATGGAGGATTACCTTGACTTAGTAGAGGAAGAAAGGGAAATGGCGGAAGCAAGCATGTTGTAGGAAAAAGCCAAAGTCAAACAGTACTTCAACAAGAGAGTAAGGCCTAGGACTTTTAGAGTAGGAGGCTTGGTCTTGAAGAAGAGCGGGGTAACTACCCAAAGCAAAGGAAAAATGGGGCCCCGATGGAAAGGGCCCCACCTGATAGTAGCCAACAACAGGCCTGGGTCGTACCGACTGAAGGACAGTCAGGGCAAAGAGTTGCCACATCCATGGAACGCAGAGCATTTAAAGAAGTATTATCAGTAGCATCTATAGTATCATGTTTCTATTAATTTCATTTCTTCCATTTATGCATTATAACATTTATATTAACAATTGTGGGAGTATTTGCATTACCCTATCACTATTCATGACTTATCACGTTTCCTCTTATTAGTGAATCCTCAATAAAAGATGAGCACAGCCAGGGTAAATACAAAAAACAAACCTTAGCAGTTTGTAGTGCCAAGTAAAAAGGGCGTGGAGGTCATTAGACCACGCCACCCCTTAAACACCAGAAATAAGCCTTAGCAGCTAGTGTTGCCAAGTAAAAAGGGTGCGGAGGTTATTAGACCACACCACCCCTTAAACACCAGAACCAAGCCTTAGCAGCTTGTGGTGCCAAGTAAAAAGGGAGCGGAGGTCATCGAACCACGCCACCCTTTAAACACCAGAAACAAGCCTTAACAGCTTATGGTGCCAAATAAAAAGGGCGCGGGGGTTATCAGACCACACCACCCCTTAAACATAAAAAAAAAGCCTTAGCATTTTGTGGTGCCAAGTAAAAAGGGCGCGGAGATCATCAGTCCACGCCACCCCTTAAACACCAAAAACAAGCTTTAGCAGCTTGTGATGCCAAGTAAAAAGGGCGTGGAGGTCATCAGACCGCGCCACCCCTACTTACAAAATGCCGGCAGTTCACGAAACAAAGTCTAACAAGCAAGCAACCCAAATAAAGTAGAAATCTCAAGATGCGTGGCAAGGAACTTAACAAACACACATCGTTACGAGTTTTGGAACAAACAGAAGATCCATTATCAAAGGGGGTACATCAAGGGCAAAAATACAAAAGAATTACAAAAAACCAAAAAAGGCCTAGAGGCTATGGAGCATGATTAAGTGGCGGCAGTGGAGGAACACCTACAAAGGCATCGGGAATCTCATTTCGTCCAAACATATCAGCTCGACGGAGGTTGTTTTCCTCAGGAAGGAATAAGTCCAGATCCAAAGTTACAAGATCCATGGCGAGATTAATCATAAGGCGGACCTGAGCCTTAGGATGCCAGTGCCATAACCGTAAGCAAAGGTACGGTTCCTGGTATCAGGAACACAAGCCAATTGACCTTGCAGGTGTTCAATTTTAACCTGGGTAGCAGCAAGCTCATCTATTTTTTTGACCAAGTGCTCGTCCTTGGCAACAACAAGTAGCATTGCCTTCCTAAGCTCCTTATCCACATCCCTACGGTCTTCCTTCTACTCTAGGTGGCGTTCTTAAAGCTCTTGAAAACTCCCACGTGCCACAGAAAGATCAAGGGCGATAAGACGAGCCTTCTCCGTGGAGGCCACCAACTGCTGAGATAACTCCCGAACGTGCCACAGAAAGATCAAGGGTGATAAGGTGAGCAGATTCATGAAGTTGAAGAACTTCTTCCTCACGAATCGCCAAGTCGCCTTGGAGCGAATGAGAGTAACACTGCTCCAGCATTAGTTCGAGCTCCTTCGTCCTCTTTAACAGGGCATCCAACTCAGCCCTATTCTTCTGCCACTTCTCAGAGGAACGCTCGGCGACTTCACACATCTTCCGCCGCTCTAGGATCTCTTCTTATAAGCGAGCACGATCCACACCACCAAGTCATTAATACCATACAAAAGAAAATAAAACAACTCAAGTAAGAAACTGCATAATAGCACAATAAAAGGAAGAGAGAAGAGAACATGCCATGGTAACTTCGAGAACCAGTCTTTCAAATGATTGGTCACATAAACAACAACTTTGGCTTGGGCATTGGAGGAGGAGGAGGAGCCGTCGCCACTGGCATCGCAACCAGTCCCAAGCATGGGAGCCATTGCAAGCCTTAAGTTTGAGTCCGCTCCCCTCTCTGGCGGAATCCCAAGTCGTGTAGTTGGAAGAGAAGACTTGGTATAGGCCAAGTCAGCCTCAACCAAGTGAGTATCACCCTGTGAAAGGTTGCCCCATCCTTCTCCATGAAGGGAGTCGGCATCCCCCCCAAGGATGGCGTACAATTTGGGGGGGGGGGGAGAGAAAGACCTTCGCCGCTACCCATCGGCGCATGGGTACCTCACCCAGAGATAGTGGCTGGTGGGGTTTCTGGGGGGACTTGAGTTGGCCTCACCCCAATAAGAGCGTCCTTACGACAAGGGGCATGTGCTTAAAGGCTCCGCCCTAATCAGCTACCCTTTCAAATTGTCACGAACCTAGGGGCCCGTGACAGCGTCTAAATTAAAGGCGGCAGCAACTTCGGTATCCAGCTCGCCTGACTTCACCCGACCTTCAACAATTGGAAATACAGATATGATGGTGGCCACTATTGGGCATGCTGGCCGCCCCGGGGGGGGGGGGGAGGTAGCTGCTAAGTCAAAAAGGACCATGCTGGAGGAATGCAGCCTCACAGAGGATCCGTAAGAAGATGGAAGTGCGGTGGCAATTGGCGGGGTGGATAGTTGGGCCTGATCGCCCCCCAAAGGAGTAGCATTTTCCTTCAGTTGCTAAACAGGCGTATGCATCTGGGCGTCCTCCAAGGGCGTTGAAGTTTCTGACAGTGTGGGTGCCTGGGCCCTGGCTCCCTTCGAGGCCGCCAGGGTTCTCTTTTGTGCAGGCGACGAGTGAAGGGAGCTTGCAGCACGAGCCCTTTTTCTCTGGCTCTTATCATCGTTCTTCTTCTTAGTCCTGACCTCCCTTCGTTCATTGCCTCCCTTCCTCTTAGATCTCTTCTTCTTCATTTCTTTCTTTCCTTGTTCAGAATGGCTATCCTCTTTATTCTTCTTGGAGGGTTTCCGTATAGGAGCAGGAATTAGATCCCAAACCATATCCCTACGCCCTTGAACATGGGAGTGGCTGGGAGACATAAAAAAAGATCTATGTAATTAGGCGTCAACAAGAAGTCAGTCCACAATTCGTTGGGGTGGGCCTAAACCCAATAACGGACGATCTCAATTCGGGATAGCTCCTAACGCAACAGAGACGACATGGTTGCCCACAAATTCTTCTCATCAAGAACAAGGCGCTAGATCGCCCTAACAGGAAAATCTCGAAAAGGGCCTCTTGGATGGGAAAGTCCCAGCCTGAACCAGAAATAAAGAAAAAATTGGTATTCCAAGCTTTAGCATTAGAATACCGGCTCTCAAATCGGGCCAAAGTTTGCCCCTTATCTTTCTTGCTGAAGCTAGCAACATTACCCTTGGTAGACCTCACATAATAAAAAGCCAAAAACTTTTGAGCGGTCAAATTGGTGTAAACATCCTCGAGAGGCTCTAAAACCATGTGAAAGACAATACAGGAGCAGAGATAAGCCCTCAAGGAGTGAGGATGGAGCTGGGTGGGCACTAGTTTGAGTAAATCCAAAATATCACGAAGAGGACGGCAGAATGGAAGCCGCAATCCATTGGACAACAGGGACGTAGTCAAAATGGTCTTGCCTACAAAACCCTCATCATCACAGCATCCCGATGGGGGTATCTCTATCATTGCCTCCTTAGGTTGCCGAACTCTTCTCGAATAGCGGGAAGGTTTTTCACTCGAAGGGTAGAACGACACCCATATCCATCAAAATGTTTGCCCTCCAGGATGAAAAAGGGTTGCACAGAGGAATGACCATGATTAGCCATTGTAAATGAAGAAGGAAAAAGGCGAGAAAACAAAGAAGACAAAATGAGCAAATAGCAAGAACAAGAAAGGAGGCACTGGCAAAAGAGGCACTAGTAGGAGAATGAGTGAAGAGAAGAATGAAGAAAGTAAAGAAGGGGTATTTAAAGAGGAGTGAATACGGACAGATAAGCAACCATCACACAAACTCCCTCCCCTCTCACCACGTCAATGGGAAATTATGGGGGCTCTTCGATTTTGAGAAAATAAAACGGCGCAGAAGAGGGACTATGAAAGATCGGCGGAAACTCCATAGTTCATAGATGGGTTGGGCCTGTCCTAATAATAATTTGCACATTTGTGCACCATACGTCCAACAGAAATCCATAGGGAGTCACAAATAAGGAAGAGGGGGAATAGGCCCATTACGAGGTTCACAGTGCTTGTAAGGCGGTAGGATTTCTCGAACAATAAATTCCTTACGTCATAAGGCAAAGAAAATTAGCAGGGTAGCTGGAGGGCCTATTTTAGTCAAGAGCCCACTCTGAGTTAAAAGCCCAAATATAAAGAGAACCCATTACAAAAGACTCATGGATAACCAAGGGGAACGAGAGTGCCCAAGGCCCAACAGAGTCATACCCCCACACACCACTTTTTACGGAAAGATAGAGATTTCATGTAGGTATGTGATCAGTTCGGTTATGATCTATATTGATAAATTCTACATCAGATAAGCATCACGTCAAAGTCTATATATATTAGGTAACCCTCAAAAAGGGGGGATCGATCTCTCTTTTGAATTCTAAATGGTTTTGGGATTTCTACTGGCTTAAGTATCGGAGTTTTCCCAGGCGTACCAGGCCAATCATTCTCTGATCATCATGCAGGTGAACGGTTGCGGAAAGGAAGTGAGACACGTCCTTTACAACTTTAGTATTAGTTATACTAATACTACATCACTTATGATACTATTAACTATCGTGATATAGTAATATTAATACTATTAATGATATAAACATATACACTATCAACACAAACTTTTCAACATTGTTCTATATTGCCAATCAAATTGTTGCCGCCTAGCCAGAGTACAAGGCTAACGAGTGTAGATCGAATGATCAAGAAATTGCTTAAGATCTTAAACAGCAAATTAATATATAAAACTTGGGCATGTTTTTGGATTAATTAATAGGAATAATTTGTTAGTTATCATGTTCAGGGCACAAATAAATTTCTTTTCTTTTCTTTTCCTAGCCTTCGTTTTCTTTTTTTCCCTCTATGTAACCATGCCTTAAGTTGCCAATAATGGGACTGAGATAAATGGGTTTTTCTTTTCCCTTTTTGGGTTCTAGATATCCTTTAAGCCTTTATGTTTTGGTTCTAGCTTCTGCTTAACTTTTCAAATGGTGTGGATTTTTTATTTTTATTTTTTAATGGCATTATTAGTTCTCATGTGATCCGTATAAGGCTCTTAATACTAGTGGGATCATGGAAAACTCTTAGATTGTTTTAATCATGCAAATCTTTTTATAATAATTGAGTTCTATTTTCCGTTTTGTTCTTGCAGTCAGCGATATATTTACAACACAATTCTTGGTTTTTTTGGCAAGTTGGGTGAGAATAGATTATAGGTCTTAAAGGTTTGTTTACTTAATTTGATTCAGAGCTCTTGTTTTTTATTTCATGGGGGAGATTGTTCGGCCGTGATCCTGAAATTACTTTTTTTAGTGTGGTACATAGTTTTTTTGGTGGTTTGCATTGTTTCCTAAGTGATTATGGTGCCTTAGTACGTCTAGTTCAGGTTCCACTCTTCCAGGCTTTGAATGTAATGATCTCTCTTGTTCTAAGGAGGAAGAGTTTCAACAATTTCAGTTAGGTGAGTAGTCCAACAATATGGGATACACCTAGCTGGACTTTTTTTGCTTTATTATTATATTATTATTATGAACTTTGACATGTAATGATCAGTAAAACTTAAGGAGACGATAAGTTAAAGTAGTGATGGGTGATAAGGACTTGGCTATTTAAAGTAAACTCTTGTGGTGATATTGTAGTGAAGGTGAATTCCTGTTTGTTATAGACCGCATTTTCTTCATCCTTACTGCCTCATGTTTTGAAGTATTCGCTTTTCATGTTATTCATTGAGGATTTACTTCTTTAATTTTGTTCCTCTCACTTATTTTTCTAAGGGTGCTTTTTGTATCGCATATAGGACTGAGGAAGGGCTCTTGATCATTTGCTGAATTGCGTGCTGCAGGATTCACTGAGGAGACTTGAAGTGTGGGTAATATTTGGAAAACTGTTGCAGGCAGTGATCTTGTTCTGACGTTCCTGATATCCCATGCAGTACAAGAGAGAGCACAACATAGGATTTTCATTTGGCATTATGTAATAGTCGTTGATCAAAATAGCATAGCATTTATGCCCAGTGTTTGAAATGTGCAGAATCCATTTTGGTATTTAATTCATTGCGCGCTAGGGATTAAACAAGTACTACTTGTTTAGAATCGTGCAAATTTTTTGATGTAGGAGTGATATTTTCTTGCAAGTTTGTTGATTTGCAAACCTAAGGTTCCATGATAAATAAAATAAGTTCTTTATGATCACTTATTTTGATAATAAAAAAAGTATATAATATCGTATAGTTTATTTTAATAATATTCCAAGGTTTAGGCTTTGGAATCATAGAACTAGAACTACATATTTGGATGAGTTTTTAGTGTAGTTGTGATATGAATTCTGATTGAACATCTAAGAAAAAAGTCCATTTACAGTTGACAAAAATAGATGCCACAGAAGGCGCCAAATTAAGGGAGCTGGAAGACTTTGTTATGGTAGATCTAAGCTGCTTAGTGATCACTTCTATCATATTACTGAAATATAAGATATCTCAAGACCATTAGGGAGTGTAAACAAGTCGAGTTTGAATGAGTAGGGGATGCAGGTCTAACATTGTTCATTTAAATGTTTATTCGAACGCGAGTCAAGTTTCAATCATTATCGAGTTAGATTTTATGTTTACGAACAATTTATTTATTTAATATTCGACTGAGTTCAACCTTATTCACGAGCTCCGCCATTTTAATTAGTAGATTAATATTAGATTTAATAACTTTATTTACAAATTTTGGCGAACAGCTTTTTACTTAAAGTTTATATTTACGCATATCAATGATCATTATATTGATAAGGATTTCAAATAACATGTTTAGTATTTAGAACATGAAGTTTTTTAATCTCTTTAAATACTTAAAGTACTATGACTAGAAATATATATAGAGCTACTACTATCAAAAAACAAATACGTACAGAGTTATTCAAATTTATACGAGCTAGCCTCTTATGACTGGAATCGAGTTTTATACTAGTTATTCAGTATTTTTGCATTAACAAACGTTTCATCTATTAAATGAATCGAGCACATGAAGCTCATCTAGTAGAATTCGACCGATCCCATCTCAAGTGGCTTATGTATTTACCGCTCTTATAAAGGCCATCATGAACCACAGATGTCTCTTTCTTCGAGATGAGGGACCAAGACATTGACAAAAGTGCACAAAAATGCAATAATCTTCCAAGGGTACTACGTATTTTTCTCTTCCCGACGCTAGTTGTACGTGGACTGTGTCTAAGATTGGAACGTAGACTACCTCGTTCAACACGATTAAACCTCTCCTTACACAACAGTCGACAAAGGCACAAATATTCTTCCAAGGAGTACATAATTTCCTTTTCCCGGCCATAATTTTCAACCGTGAATTGCGGCAAAATTGTTGTGAGGAAGTAGGGTGTATACGAAAGGATGAGATCAAGATCTCTTAAGTTCTTGTTGAACTTGAAACCCTTGAGTAATATTAAATGTTCAATAAATATAGTAGAGCCTACTTTATAATTATATATATGCTCTAGAATTCGGACAAAAATTTTCCAAATAGGATCAATGGTAGGCCGCTCATATAAGATGGTTTATAAATAGATCCTTTAACTATCATACGCTCTACATACCAAAACAATGGGTTCATTAACCATTAAGAAAGTATTTTCCCAGCTACTCATCACGTTTGTCTTGTTCATGTCAAATTTGGTTACATTACCAGAAGCTGCATTTTCTTCTAATTCTTCGAAAGAAGCTACTGCTCTTCTTACATGGAAAAACAGCCTTCAAAACGAATCCCAATCTCACTTATCTTCATGGACTACTTCAGTTTCTTCTTCCAATCTAAACCAAATTAGGAATCCGTGCAAGAATTGGCTTGGTATTTCATGCAACTTTGCTGAAAGTGTCATCCGAATAAACCTTACCAACTCTAGCTTACAAGGTACGCTTCACGAATTTTCCTTTTGGTCATTTCCAAATCTTGCCTATGTTGATCTTTCCATGAACGCTCTTTCTGGGACCATTCCATCTCAAATTAGCTACCTGTCAAAACTCAGATACCTTGAATTGTCGTTTAATAAGTTTTCAGGTAAAATCCCACCAGAGATTGGCCTGCTAACTAATCTTGAAGTCCTCCACCTTGCTCGTAATAAATTGAATGGCTCAATTCCAAAAGAAATGGGGCGTCTAAACTTTCTAACTGACCTTGCTCTTTTCAAAAACCATTTAGATGGTTCCATTCCTCCTTCTTTAAGCAATTTGAGCAACTTAGTTAACTTGTTTCTCTATGAAAATGAACTTTCTGGTTCCATTCCTGCAGAAATGGGAAACCTCTCAAATTTGGTCAAACTTTTCATTAATAGCAACCACCTGACAGGTCCAATCCCTCCAACCTTTGGGGACTTGAAAAAGCTAACCACCTTGTATATGTTTGGTAATTTACTTTTCGGTCATATACCTCCAAACATTGGAAGTTTGAAGTCCCTTGAAAAATTAAGCTTGTTTGGAAATAATCTTTCCGGTTTAATCCCGACATCATTAGGAGACTTGGAAAATCTTACACTTCTTCATCTCTCTGGTAATAACCTTTTCGGATCCATTCCTCCAGAATTAGGAAATTTGAGTTCCATCAACGATCTACAATTGAGTGAAAACCAGTTGCATGGTACTTTTCCAACTTCATTTGCTAATTTGAGCAACTTGAAATCTTTATTCCTTCGTGATAATGACCTTTCTGGTCCCGTTCCTCAAGGAATAGGAGATCTCATGAACTTGGTTACTCTACAACTGGACACAAATCAATTTTTTGGTCATTTGCCTAAAAACATTTGCCATAGTGGATTGCTTGAGAACTTTTCTGCAAGCAACAACCATTTGGTTGGTCGAATCCCCAAAAGCTTCAAAAATTGCACAAGCTTAGTCAGAGTCCACTTGGAAGATAACCACTTTGTTGGAGATATATCTGATGAGTTTGGTGTCTATCCAAACTTGACATTCATAGATCTAAGCAACAATGGATTTTATGGCAAAATGTCAAGTAATTGGGGAGAATGTCATCAATTACAGACCCTACTAATTAGTAGGAACAATATTACTGGTAGCATGCCACCTGAGATTGGAAACTGGACTCAGCTTGGTGAACTTGATCTCTCTTCTAATCGTATAGTTGGGATGATTCCAAAAGAGCTCGGAAGGCTAATTTCTCTAGTGCGATTGAGGATGAATGACAATCAAATCTCTGGGGATATACCTTTGGAGTTTGGATTGTTGACTAATCTCGAATATCTTGACCTATCCTCAAACAAGTTGAATAAGTCCATTCCAAGTAATTTTGGGGACTTCATGAAATTGAACTACTTGAATTTAAGCCACAACAATTTTAGTGAAGGGCTTCCACTTCATCTGCTGAGCTTATTTCAGATCAACAAGCTAGATATAAGTTATAACTCTTTAAATGGAGAGATACCAGCAGAGATTAGCAAAATGGAGAGCTTAGAGATCTTGAATCTCTCCCACAATAATCTTTCTGGCTTCATTCCGAAAGCCTTTGGAGAAATGCGTGGCTTGTTGTATATTGACATATCCTACAATGAGTTGGAGGGTCCCATTCCCAATAGCAAAGCATTTTTATGTGATCCCATAAGAACATTACAAGGGAACAAGGGACTGTGCGGTAACGTTACAGGTCTGCAACCTTGCAATTCTTCCATGATACACGAATCTAGCTCGAGAAAGGGACACAAAGTCGTGTTTCTTGTCGTTTTTTTTGGAGTGCCTTTGGTTCTACTTTCTTTCTTAGGATTTTTTCTCTTTATGCGAAGAAGAAAGAAAGATCGAGAATCAAAACAAAGCAAGATCCAAGATGAAGTATTTCTTTTTGTATCACGTTTTGATGGAAGAGCATTGTATGAAGATATCATAAGAGTAACAAACGGTTTCGATGCTATATATTGCATTGGGAAGGGAGGACATGGAACAGTCTATAAAGCAAATTTGCCTTCAGGTGCTATCATAGCTGTGAAGAAATTCAACCAGCCACTCTGTGCAAGTGAGAAGAGATTTGACAAGGCATTATTGAATGAGATAAGGGTATTAACAGAAGTAAGGCATCGAAATATCTTAAAACTTTATGGTTTCTGTTCCAATGCACAGCATTCATTCTTGGTTTGTCAGTATCTAGAAAGGGGTAGCTTGGCCTTGATCTTGGGGAACGACGATGCTGCTATAATATTAGACTGGAGTAAGAGATTGAATATTGTTAAAGGCGTGGCTTATGCCTTGTCTTACATGCACCATGATTGCTCACCTCCAATTATTCATCGTGACATATCAAGTAGCAACATCTTGCTAGATTCTCAATTTCAGGCTCATGTTTCAGACTTTGGTACTGCTAAGATTTTAAAGCCAGACTCATCCAACTGGACTTCATTTGCAGGCACTTATGGTTATGTTGCACCAGGTAAGTTTTTTTTTTTCTTCTATCATAGAAAAAACATGCATGTGTTAATTTTGTTTCCGTTTTGTTTGTCTTTTTTTCTTTTTTTTTTCTTTTTTCTTCTTCTTCTTCTTCTTCCTTTTTTTTTTATTTTTTTTTTTTTCAGAGCTTGCTTATACAATGAAGATAACTGAGAAGTGTGATGTATATAGCTTTGGGGTGTTGGCAATCGAAATCATCAAGGGAAAACATCCGGGTGATTTCATCTCCTCACCATCAGCTCCATCAGCGAAGGAAAACATACAAGTGAAGGATGTGTGGGACCAACGCCTTCCATTTCCAACACTTCAAGTTGAAAATGAACTTAAAACAATTGTAAAGCTTGCCTTGGAATGCTTAAATGTCAACCCACAATCAAGGCCGACGATGCACATGATTTCTCAAGTGTTATCAACCAATATTGCACATTCCTAGAGCCATCCATATATGCATTGGCAACATGAAAGTCGAGAGTGGAAGGTTATATATATTGACTACCGATACTAAACATTAAGGACAATATGTGCTGCAGTCATGTTTTAGTCCAAGATTCTTACTTATTAGAGCATTTTCTTTCCATCCCAACTATATGTGTGTGTAACCTCAGTTGGAAATTATTGTATATATGAATGTTTTTGGGATTCTTATCGTATTAATAAATTAAGTTATGTTCTTCAATTTAATTCCAACTATACTCTCCGTTCAAGTTGAGAAATACTTTAGCCACAAAGTGACTACACAAAAATAAATTTATAAATTGACGTCGCTTCATGCAGCAGTACGTTAGATTGTAAAGTTACTTTTATTGTTAAGTTACTTTTATTGTAAAGTAGATCTAATGAATTACATGAACTCACGTCAATTTGTGGATTTATTTTTGTGTAATTCCTTTGTGTCTCTAGCACTTCTCGACGCAGTTTACACCAATCTCCCATAGTGTCTTTTGGGAGTATATTAGTGACAATTCTTTTTGCAAGTTGAAGGTTTGTTCTTCTCACTAAATTTCAATAAAAATCCAGCCTGTGGAATCTTTGGACACCAATCTTTTTTTCTTTTTATTATGGAAGTTTATATATATATATTATACATATTTTTAGAGACAGATTAAATTATATTTGTACCTTCTATCAATAACAAAACAAAATAGTAGCTCATGATGGTGGGAATGAATAGCCAGACACTACAACACATTTGGTTTTTAGTGACAGTTAGGAATTTGTGACAGTCCCTAAACCGTCACTAAAAAGTGTTTTCTGGGACGGTTTTTGAAAACCGTCACTAAAGATGGATGAGATTTTTTTTACATTCCAACGAATGAGAAAATTACGTTCGAACGTCACAAATACATTCGGACGTGTGGCTACATACGTGCGAACGTGAAATTTTTTGGCGCAAACGTTCGAATCTTAGTAATTAACGTCCGAACGTTACTTATAAATTTAAATTAAATATGTTCTAATTTTAAATTTATGTGATTTTTATATTGCATAATTTGGATACAAGTCTAAAAAATTGACTTGTATACATTTATATATACACAATTTGCAAAATATAATTATATATTTATATATATTTTAAATATTTATGTTTATATATATAAATATGTATATATTTATATATACATATTTAAATATATATTTATGTTTATGTATATTTGTAGTGTAGTGATTTAGTATTGAAGATGAAAAATATAACATTAAAGAAGATTGAGAATTGTAATTAAAAAACCATAGATATATTAAATAATATTGTTCCTTACAAATATTAAAAACAAAATACATAAAATATGATAACTGAATATAAACAACACTCAGATAATATCGCTGTCCGAGAAAGTCGTAGTGGCCTGTACCTCCTCAGTCAAGGTATCAACCTTGTCGTTGAGGATATGTACACGGTGTGACATCTCGGCTACAGATGCCTCTAGAGGCGTGAGCTGTTCATCGATCTTACGATCGATATGCGCAGTCAGCTGCGAGATCACTGCATCAACCCAAGCAGGCCCCACATCTCCCGTAGATGTACTGGTCGGTTGCTGACCACTACTCCCTACACTAGGCTGGGGTTGCGTCGGAGGAACTAGATCCGCTACAGGGGGTGGCCGACGTTCCCTAGCCTGTCCAATGCTACGTTTTTGAGTGGTCATGTTAAGGGCGCTCATATGATCTTTGGCCAGCTCTAAAGGCTGGGTTGGCACTCCCTGAGCAAGTAGTAGCCGGTTGAACAGGACATCGTATGGGAGGTTGTCCGTGGAGACGATGCTCGCCTCGTAACGGATCCTATCAAAGATGAGGAGGGGCAAATCTATGGCATCTCCACGTGCCACCCATATCAGAAACTGTGCTCGAGTCCGACTAAATGTGGTCTTATGTGCCACAGGATCCACGTTTGTTGCAACTATAAGATGCAACATGCGGAAGAATGGTAGCAAATGATTTTGGTGGAAGGAGTTCAGCCTCTCAAGCTGCATGCGATCTCTCCCGGTGAGGATGTAGAAATCCTCGTCTTGGTCGTCATCCGTAGCCGAAGGGTCAGCACCCTCGGCCTCTGACTGGTCTGCATCTCTGGCTGATGATGCATCAAGTGGGCTAGTAGATGATGTGGAAGTGCCTACATCTGCCTCAGTCGATGTCTGAACTCCTCGACGAATCTCGAGGTGGTCGGCGATGACATCGGCTGAAAACTCAAATGTCACACCGCGTACAGTCACGGTATGAGAGGATGCGTGCTGAGGCATGGAGCACATCTCCATGTATAACTCCTGAACCATAGAGGGATATGCCTTACCTCTCAATGTGCAAATATTTCCTCAGCCTTTACTGAGGAAGACATCTCTCAGGTTGGTCTGCTCCCAGGTAAGCTCGTCGAACTCATTGATCAGGGCCTCTCGCTCGACCATAACAGCACGAGACCCGATCCGAGCAGTGCCTTGAGTGGCTCCTTCCCTCCCTCGTTTCCTAGAATGCAAAAGATGAGCCATCTCCTGAAAATAGAAAATGAAACAAAATTGTGAGTACTATTGATGCATATTTTTCTTAATATTAAACTGATTTGCATTAACGTTCAAACATAGAAAATATACGTCCGAACGTTACAATGAAATGGTTGGATGTATATTACTAACGTTCGAACGTAAAGATATAACGTTCAGACGTTTAACTAAACTTTCAAACATAGAACGTATCATAAATTTAAATGTTATACGTTCGAACGTTATAAATATGAGTTCAGACGTGAAATTGTAAAAAATATTTAAAAAATTAAAAAAAACTTACGTCCGAACGTTCAATTACACTATCGAACGTAAATGTAGTAACGTCCAGACGTATAAAATATACGTCCGGACGTGGAAGGCCAACCGTTAGGAAATTGAAACGGCATACGTTCGAACATATTGGTGTAACGTTCAAACGTTACGAGACAAAAATTCTCGAAAGCTCCAAATCCTATTTCTACTAGGCTAAATGCCGAAAAGTCACCGTAGAAATGAAGTATACACTTTAAGGAACATTTCTACGGTGACCTTTTGGCTAATGGTAACCCGTGGTGGCCGGAAAATCGAGTTGAAAATCCGGCCACCACGGGTTTCGGTTTTAATACAAATCGATCGAAATCGATCAATAAAATATATACTTTTAGATAAAATAGAGATGCGTACCTTTTAGTGACGGTTGTGGCGGAGTTTGATGGCGGCGGCGACGGAGGAGTGCGGCGTCGAAACGGAGGAAAACGGAGAAATGAGTGTCGGGCGTTCGGTTTTGGATTTATATACAGTTAACGTTTGAACGTTATAATAAATATAACGTTCGAACATTTCAAATACGTTGGAACGTTATCTGTATTAACGTTCCAATGTGGAATGAAACGTTGGAACGTTAATAAATATTATATAACATTAATATATAGTAGTAACTATTTATATGTTTTAAATATAGTATATATATAGTAACTATAATATATTATATAACATTAAAAAAAACAAAAAATTAACTTAATTTTCTGAATTTTATCGTTCTAACGTTAGTTAGTTATGTTCGAAAGTTCCAAATATTTGGTAGGAAATTTTCCGCTCAATTGTATCGTTCGGACGTTACTACATATACGTTCAAACATTAATAAATTGTTGGCGGGAATTTTCCCGCTCGATTATCGTTTTATGTAAGCTTTAACATTCAAACGAAAATATTGAAAATTTAACTGATAGGAAGTAACGTTCGAACGTTAATTGAAATGAAATGTTTTTTGCATGAAGCCACGCACGGGAGGGAAGTAGAAATCATTTCTGCTTCCCCCGTGCACAAAATAGAGAGGAGAGGTTGTTGAGAGAGGGCTTCAGTGAGATAGAGGGTTAGAGTGAGAGTGAGAGGCCGATTACAACTAGAGTGAGAGAGAGTAGAATGAGAGAGGGATAGAGTGAAAGAGGGTGAAGATTTTGGAAGTATTTTGGTAAGGAAAAACATTAATTTCTTCCATTATTTCTAATTTAAACTATTTCTCTTGTTATTTTTGTTTTTATAAATATGTATATGTCTCTAACAAATTAGTATTGTTTTATTTTTTTTTGAAGGATTGGTTATTTTGGCAACTTGAAAGCTTATATTTTCTAAGAGGATATTAAAAAGTGTTAGGCATATTTCTAAACTTTAGTTATTATGTTTATGAATTTTGTGGTGAGAATATTGTGAAATTGTGGTAATATTGTGAAAATATTATGTTATAGATTAATTAGAAATATTGTTGTTTATGAATTTTTATGAATATATTGTGAGTTTATGGTGTTTGTTGATGAATTAATCTGTATAATATATTGTTGTGGGAATATTATGAGGTTTAGATAATTTTGTTGTGATTATTGTTTATGAAGTACAATATTGCATGTTTATGAATATTGTTGTGTCTTGAATTTTAAATATTGTGATTAAGGTTTATGAATTGGACTTGTATTAATATTGTGAAAATATTACGATATAGATTAGAAATATCATATATTATTGAATATGAATTTTGTGAATATTTTTTAAGTTTATGGTGTTTATTGATGAATTAATATATATATATAATATATTGTTGTGAGAATATTGTGAGGTTTAGATACTTAGAGGGATATGGATATATATAAGATGCATGTGATTATTATATGTTTATTAAGTATAATTATAAAGGACTTTTGTGAGTTTATTGTGTTTATTGATGAATATAAATGTTTATGAATATTGTTGTTGGAATATTGTGAGGTTTAGAAAATTTTGTTGTGGAAATAATTGTGTTGTTGAAATGTGAAAATAATATTGTGAAATGTTTATTTATATTTTTGTTGGAATGTTATGAGGATTTTAAATGTTGTGAATATTGTTATTGATGAATGAATATGTTTAGAAACATTTTTTTATGTTGAGATTTTATTTGTTGAACTTAGAGGTATAATACACTAAGCATAATAAATAAATACAAAATTTTTAACTTAATAAATAAATAACTATCAATTAGTTATAATATTAGACTTATAACAACTTAGAGGGATAACACTATGTATAATAAATAAATACAAAATTTTCATTATAATAAATAAATAAGTCTAAGTAGTTATAATATTGTGAAAATTACAACTTAGAGTATAATAAATAAATATAGTAATAGTAACTTAACAAATAAATAAGTATCAATTCGTTATAATATTGTGGACCATAACAACTTAGAGGGATAAAATTTATAGAATAACTCATTAATATTATATAACGAGGGAAAATGATTTCGAAGAAATGTCTGTCAAATTGCTTGACTCTCAAAGTCTCTCTGGCCTTGAGAGTTGTAAAGGCCAGAAATTTTGTGACAGTTAAGTAATTAGACTAAAGTTTAGACATTTCTTCAAGATCATTCCCCCTCGTTGTGTACGTATGTCGGTAGGTGCGCCAACATATTCTGTAAATCTCTATCTAGTTCAACAATATAAGACTTCCGAATGTTTTTAACATTACTGATTCTAACATTTTTAGTATATATAAGATTCATGTGGTTTTTGAATGAATATATGTGACATTGCATAAATAACCTTAGACCCGTTCAGGAATTAGTGTACATTTAGGTGTGCACTAATTCTTGAATTGTCCAGTGTGGACAGTTTGGGATTATATCATCTATATTGCACATTCTTGTTACTCCTACTGAACACGTGTAGTATGAAGTTTCGGTATCTTCCTCTACTGTTCTTCTGGTATACTGTTCGTAGGGTCATAATCCCTCTTAATGAACATGTATACTTGGAGAACTATAGGGAGGTGCTGCCAAAATTTCTACTGACGTGAACAGTTGTAGAGTGACGAAATATGTGCAATATGGATAATATAATCTCGAATGAGATAGGACCAACTACCTTATAAAAATTAGCAGTGGCAGTTGGAGCATTACATGCATGTGAATTTTCAATGTACATTAAGTGTTACTAGTAGATAGAACTTTTTAGAAATGGACAAAAGTTGGATGTGTCTAGGCGATAGACTTGGAACGGATTACGCAGCCTATGAGCGTGGAGTAAGAACCTTCATTGATTTTGCTCGAGGCTCTGCTGATAGTCGTGATTGCATTAAGTGTCCATTTCTAGGGTGTAAAAATTTGTGTGCAATAGGATTGGCTGAAGCTGAAAGTCATATATATGTGAACGGTATAGATCTGGAGTATACCCGATGGGTATTGCATGGTGAGCCGTATGGACAGTCAGCAGATGCATTGTTCGGTCATTTGAATTATTTGGGAGACATGGATGATGATTATGAGCGGGATGAGATGGAGGAGATGTTGGGTGACATTAAAGCTGGGACGTTTATGGATGACGTAGACAACAATGGCTCAAGTGGTCAAGGGAGTGATTCTGAAAACTTTGCTGCAATGTGGGAAGATGCAAAACGCGAGCTTTATCCAGGCTGCACAAAACATTCCAAAATGTCATTTATTGTGCGGTTGCTTCATATTAAGTCATTGTGTGGGATGTCGACTAAAGCAATAAACATAGTACCAGACTTATTTAATGAGATGCTTCCCAATGGGTCTGCATTGTCAAAAAACTATTATGAAACGAAACAGTTGAGAAAAGGATTAGGGTTTGAGTACAAGTCAATACATGCATGCAAGAATGATTGTGTTTTGTTCTGGAAGGAGAACCAGGGAAAAGAAGCATATCCTATATGCGGAGAGTCGGAGTGGAAGGCCAAGAAAAATGTGCCAGTTAAGGTGTTGTGATATTTTCTCTTAAGACCTAGGTTGTAAAGACTATATATGTGTTAAAATACAGTTGTTGATATGAGGTGGCACGAGGAGAAAAGAGTTAAGAATGACGCATACATGAGGCACCCAGCTGACTCACTTGCATGGAAATCTTTTGATGATCAATATCCAGAGTTTGGGATAGAAGCTCGGAACGTGCGTTTGGGACTCACTACTGATAGATTCAACCCTTTTGGGAATATGAGTACAAGTTATAGCACTTGGCCCGTAGTGTTGATTCCGTACAATCTTCCGCCCTAGAGATGCATGAAGGCACCGAACTTTTTATTAACGTTACTTATTCCCGGCCCGAGATCACCTGGGAATGACATTGATGTATTCATGCAGCCGTTGATTGAAGAGTTGAAAGAGTTATTGGAAATAGGCGTCAGAATGTATGATGCATCCACGATGACAACTTTTCAGATGCATGCTGCAGTATTGTGGACCATAAATGACTTTCCGGCATATGGAAATCTTTCCGGTTGGAGTACTAAAGAGAAGTTAGAGTGTTCGACGTGTAATAAAGAAACTGCTAGTGAGTGGTTAACATATTTTCAGAAGTTGTGCTTCATGGTCATCGATGTTATCTACCACTAAATCATGCATGGAGAAGCGAATGTGCTAAGTTTGATGGGAGAGTAGAGGACAAAATTGTACCAAATGAATTATCTGGAGAAGAGATAGTGGAATAATTGGAACATATTAGAGCGAACAATTTTGGCAAAGGCCGGGGTAAGAATAAGAGAAAAAAAGGTGAAGCAGAATTGAATTGGACAAAGCGTAGTATTTTTTTTGACTTGCCATATTGGTCGTCCTGCATGTTGCGACATAGTTTGGATGTAATGCACATAGAGAAGAACATATGTGATAATATACTGGGTACATTGATGAGCATTAATAAAAAGACAAAGGACACGATCAAGACAAGGAAAGATCTTGAGAGAATGAGAATTAAACATAATCTACATTTGCGAGTGGACGGCAATAGGATGATCATGCCGCATACATGTTTTACGATGACCAGGGAGGAGATGATGGATTTCTGCAAATGATTGCAAGGTGTGAAGTTGCCAGATGGTTATGCCTCAAATATCGGTAGATGCGTGAGTCCTGTTGATTGGAAAATTAATGGATTGAAAAGTCATGACAGCCACATTCTTTTGCAGAAGTTATTACTGGTGGGAATTTGTGGGAAGCTGACATCTAATGTACGTGTCGCCTTTACTGAACTATGTATGTTTTTTAAAGATTTATGCGCTCGAGTAGTAAATTGAGATATGTTGCAGAAGATGAAGAATATATTACTACCATACTTTGTAAATTTGAGCAGATTTTTCCACCATCATTTTTTGATGTCATGGTCCATTTAGCAATACACTTACCCCGGGGGGCATTATTGGGTGGTCCGGTTCAATTCTGTTGGATGAATCCAGTTGAAAGATATTTGGGTCGTTTAAAGCGCACTGTTGGGAATAAAGCCAGAGTTGAGGATTCAATAGCAGAGGCCTATATACACGATGAATGGTTAACGTTTTGCTCTCTATATCTTCGTGGTGTTGAGACACGATTTAATCGTCAAGAACGAAATGCTGATCTTGAGGCTCCGCCTCCTCGTGAGCTATCAGTGTTTTCCCAGAATGTATGACCCTTAGGTGCACAAACGGGTTACGATTTAATTGATAGAGAGTTGGCTAAAATTCGTTGGTGCATGTTAAATAATTGCCGAGAGATTGATTGCTATATCAGGTATGTTGTTGCATGCTTTGAGAAATTATAGTCAAATGTTGTTTAATTATAACTTTTGTGCTCAAAATATTATTTTCTTTTGCACATATATACAGTGATCACATGGATAAATTTTAGATCGAATGCGTAGAGAATATAGAGGCAAGACACGAGGAAGAATTTTTCGAATGGTTTGAACAACATGTATGAACTAAAACTACATTACGATTATTTGATTTATAATATTTTAATTCTGGGTTACTTTTAATACGTATATATTATTGAAATTGATAGATATTGGAACAACGTCCTCATGATCTCGGATTAGTTTCTTCTTAATTGTATGCATTGGCCCGTGGTCCCTCTAATAGAGCAATTCGATGCACTGCATGCACGGTTCGAGGTTATAGATTCTATACTCTGGACCGTGAACGTAATGGAAAGACTCAAAACTGTGGTGTGTTGGTCGAGGGAAGTCATGGAACAAACGATATTGACTATTATGGTGTCATACGTGATATTATCGGATTGAAATATCTTGATGGGTCTGTAACATATGTCTTTAAGTGTAATTGGTGGGACTTAGGCAGTGGTCGGATGTCGATACATAGGGATAATAACTTTATGAGTGTTAATACGGCATCTAAATGGTACGAAGATGATCCATTCTTATTGGCTTGTCAAGCTACCCAAGTCTATTACTTGATTGATCCAATGAAAAGTGTTGATGAAGATAGTGGAGAGATAACTTGGCGAGTAGTACAGAAAGTTGTCCCTCAAAATATATTTGAAGCAGGAACGAGTGCGGATTAAGAAAATAGTAAAGATGAAGATGACACTCCGATAGTAGAGGCCTACCAAGAAGATGGAGAGGGTATTAACTTGTTTGTTGACCTCGGTGCACTCGAGTTGCTCCCCTTGTGTAGAGATGACGTCCTACCCGTCATTCTTGACCCGTCTGTATTAAATGATCATCCAATTCAAGTTAGTGAAGAAGAAGAAGGAGAAGAGTCAGAAGAAAAAGATGAAGCAGAATCCCAGGAGGAAGTGGATAAGGAGGACGAAGAAGAGGTTGATGCCGATGACGAAGATGCTATTGAGGGAGATTCTGAAACAAGCATGGAAAATACGTCCGAAGATGAAGAATAAAAGTATTAAATATTTTATTCATATAGGTAACTATAAAATATTTAACTTTTTAATAATTTTTTCTAATTAATTTTCTTTATCATATTAATCATGCCTCAAGGATGCCGCCAAAACGACAACGAAAAAATTTACCCCCTCCACCTAGCCCAAGTCCCGAACCTATTGAGGACTCCCCACCCGAGTGTTTCCCTCCTGAAGATCAAGTGTAGACGCAAGAGAACGACAATCAGTCGACACCTACCAGTAAGAAAATAACAACATAGTTAATTATATAACAATACTTTTATCTCAATAACTATATAGATATAATTATATTATATCTAATAGTTGATGCATCCGCTCGTCGTGGTCGTGGCTATACACGTGACATTTCTCTTGAGAAATGCTGAAGGCATGGAAAACTCAAGGTCAACATTCCTGATAATTCCACTGGAGGCGTGGATGATAGTGCAGTAGCGCTTTTCTCAAATATTGGTACAGTTGTCCGAGCTTATGCTCCATTTGATGTGCGATCATGGCGAGATGTTTCGCTCGAGATTAAGGAGCACTGGTCGTGTGCTGGTGAGTTTACGTTGAGAGTACATTTGTTGTATCCTATATTAGTATATTATATTTTTGACGTAATTCACTTATTAGGATGAATTCGAACTCGACTTTGGCCGTAGTGAGGATTTGAGAACTGTGAATGGGTTGATGGCTACAGTATTTCGACGTCACAAGGGACGATGTCATGACCACTTCAAGAAGTTTGAGACGGTTGAAGAGGCTGCGCAATCCCCTTTCCAGCAGATGAAGTTAGACGATTAGAGAAAGTGTTGTGATCTTTTCGCAACTTCAGATTATCAGGTATTCTAGATTAATAATATCTAATGATTATTTACATATATATATATTTGGGCTATATATTTTATGTATATATATATCAATTAACATTCTTAATTAATTTTGTAACATTTAAGTTCTACGAATGCTAATAATAGATCCGCTTTAACTATCCACCATCGTACTGGTACAAGATCATTCCACCGTCTTGCTGAGAAAATGGTAATTAATAATATTATAGAATATATTTATTTATTTAACTATTTTTATTTAAGTACTAATATTATCTTTTTAAAATTGCTA